>JAFIRS010001905.1:0-277207 GCA_018342105.1 Gonioctena quinquepunctata | reverse complement strand
ACCGTTCCTGAAACATAGCAGAAACCAGAACGTTTCACGAGGAATGTTTCACGTGAAACATTTCTGATACATAACATAAGTGAATATGAATACATAAAACACATATCTGAAACATTGCTGAAGCCAATCATTTTACATGTCATCTGACACGTTTCTGGAACATGGTAGATACAAAATATATCCTATGTATGATGCATGAGAGGAAAGAGCTCAAAATATTTTTTTACAATTTGTGAATTGACTCTCAGTATAGCTATTGATTCATGAAATGAATGTGCGAAAAAAGTGTGCAATGCCAAAAAAAGGTAGGATTTCATCATGCTTTATTAGTCATACAACAGTATTAGTCATACAATATAAAGACTGCTCATTATTTGTTCCCCCCCTCTTATATCTAAGGGCTGCTTGGAAACCATGTTGAGGTGCACCTTTCAGTCACTTCAGTTCTTTGTCTATCCATATTTGTATCATAATTGAAATGCTGTAAATAAAAAGGCAACTCATGAAAATATAATGATTAAAATTACAAACAGATAGGTCCAAGATTGGTCCTTTGAATTTTAATGACACAAGTGTGGCAGTGAAGAATTGTCTAGAATTAATCTCACAGTATAATATAGCCATTAACTGAGCCATTATAACCATTGTTGATTCAACAAATTAATCGCAAAAAAAAACATTATTAACAAGCTTGTCATATAAAAACTGCATGCACACTATAGATAGGTCAGTCATCACTTTTTCCAAATCAAAAAATATCCTTTATTATGACTATAATATTGATGGAAAAGTCATCGACAGGGTAAACGAAATAAGAGACCTTGGGATTACTTTAGATCAGCAACTGAACTTCAAAAGACACTTCAATAATGTTTCTGCAAAGGGAAGCAAAATGTTAGGATTTATAATGATAAATGGAAAAGAGTTGTCATGTAATACCTTTAAGACTTTATTTTTCTTTAGTTAGATGCCAATGCCTCGTTGCTGGTTCCCATGTTAGACCGGGGCTGAATGAACTTTGAAAATGGTAAAAGAAAAAAAAAAAAATAGTAGGATGAAACCCTTGGAGAAAGAGAAAAAACAAAATGAAAGGAAACATAATTTACGACGATCTGAGGTGGGGAATGGAAGGGGGTAGTTTTTAAGGGAAAAACGGTTTATCTCGTTTTCCCGGAAAACTAAGTCCTATAGAAAAAAGAAATGGAAAAGTTGTAGGTAATAAAAGATCTACAATTTTTTGTATCCCCCTTTTTTCCATAACCTAAAAATTTATGTAAAAAATTCAAAAACCCAATTTTTGGTTTTTTTTACAAAAATTTTAGCCCATCAAAGGTATTTCATAGAGAAGGGGGGAAGGGGTAGGAGGGTCGGGGCCTTACTTTTATTTTTTTGCTTTTTCTGAAAACATTTACCATAGTAATGTATATTTTTTTTTATACCATCGAAATAGAGATTTCAACAAAAAAAAGCCCCCGTTTTAAAAAGTGATATTTTGACAGGAGAAGATTGAAAATTAGGTTTTTTTTCAATTAAGTCAAAAAAGAAAAAAAAAAAATTTTGAATAAAAAAAATTACATGTGTTCGGAAAAAAAATTTTCCCCCAATTTCGTGAAAAAAGTTTTTTTAAAAGTTAAAAAAAAAACCAAAAACTTGGTTATTTTTTTTTTTTAAAATTTTGGGGTTATGTGAAAAAGTTTGAAGAAAAAGTTGGATCTTTTATTCCAAACTTTACCATTTAATTTTTTTCCATGGATTTATTTTTCCCGGAAATCAAATAAACCGTTTTTACCCAAAACTCACCCCTTCCATTTCCGACCTCAGATCCCCGTAAATTTTTTTTTCCTTTCATTTTGTTATATTCTTTTCCCTTTTTTCCAATGGGTGTCATCCTGCAATTATTTTTTTTTTTTCAAAATTTCCCCCCTTCATATTACAGGGAAATTGCAAAATTGAAATGTAAATTTTTTTCTAAACTATATATTTCCCAACTATATCCCAACTTTAATCGTCAAAATACATTAAATAATTTAAACTTAACTGAACTTCCATACGGTCCCTTCATCATGATATAAATTCTTTACAAACTATTATCGGAATTTTTAAATTAAGAAAATCTTATGATAAAAAAATCCTCCATTTTTTTGCAAAAAAAATTAGCACAAACTATGGTTACAACCCCGATGTCTAGATGCATGGTGGTTTAATAAAAACTCATTGAGAAAAATTAAAAATCTTAGTGACATAAGGTTAGACTAATAAACTTTAAACTCATTGATGAATTAAAAAAAATTTCTTAGTGACATGGTTGACTAATTTTTATTGTTGTCCAAAATATGTATAATAGAAACCCCTTTAAATAGTAGTTCACTGTTAAAAGTAATTATATTTTTCAATGGTGAATCCGTTAAATAAATAAATAGATATATGATGCACAAAAAAAAATTCAAGAGCATATCAGGCTAGTTCATGAATCCCCACTTTTATTTAAACCCCAAAATTTATAATTTGATTTCTGTATTGAAAAGTAACCTATAACGGGGTTTATACAATTTTTTTTCAAACCCGTTCATATTTCTGGGAACATTTATATCAAAAACATTGAAATCCCGGCCATGCAGTCCGCAATTTGATAAAAATGATAAATGATAAAAATAACCCAAAAAAAGAGTCCAAGACAAAAATGGCCCGTCCAGTTGGCGTTGGGGTGAGTAAATGTCGGAATATCCCCATTGGTCCCTGATCCGGGTACACTAGGGGCCCCGGGGGCGAAAACTAAATAGGGGGGTTTTTGAAACTTTTTGTGATATTTTATCATGTCAGAAAAAATAAACCCTTTCAGTTATTTTTAGGGGAAAGTTAGATGTTAGATTATGTCTTTTGTTAACATGTTATATCTTTCATTTGGAAAAAAATTTCAGACACACTGTTCCCATGAAAGATATATTTTGGGCGATTTGAATGCAAAATTTTATTCGTTCCGTTTACATGTTTAGACACCTTATTGTTTACTTTTTTTATATACCAACCTATATACGTTATAAACATACAACATCACTACATTCCCCCCACCCTATATATATATATATAAATTTTGGATGTCCTTCAATATTCTAGTGATTGTTACCCTATTGACAAGAAACCCAAAAACCCCATGCAAACACACATCTAAAACTATCTTTTTTCCTCCCTGAAGATAACTTTTTTTAAAAAAATACAGGCAAAAAACTACACTAACGATGTTTTTCCAGAAATTTTTTTAAATTTAATTTTCCCTTTAATATCCAAGAGAGTGAGAATAAAAAAATAACTGACGTTTTTGAAAAAAAATACGAGACCCCAAGGACTCGTGGCTATTAAAGGCAACAAGTTTGAGAAAGAAATCTTGAAAGAAAATTGTTAGGAACCTATCACTCTCAGCTTTTTTTTTAGTACCAATGAATCATGTCTGGGGAAACTCAATAAAGTATTACCCATACTAAAATGAAACCATATTTGGTGAAAAAGGTTTAATGGACTTTACTTTTTTTGCATATAGCCAATATCATACAATTTTATAGCATGGGGTTATAAAGTAATTGGGAAGGTATTCATTGCTAAAAAGCGCCTAATCAGACTTATTTTTCAACTGAGTTATAGGGAAAGCTGCAGAAATACATTTAAAAAAAAACAAATTCTTACCTTTCAGGAATATTTATTTTGAAATGCCTCCTTTTTTATTAAGAGCTATATTAATAATGTTTCCCAAAACAGCATGAATATCAAACCCCCACATTAACTTGGACATACCTAGACAAAAAACTGCAATGTCAGAAATCGCCCCACTTCATCGCTATAAAATATTTAATGCACTTCCCAGCAACTGAAAAGCATTAATTCATACGAAAAATTAAAAAAGACAATGCAAGGATTTTTTAGTATCTGATTAATTTTTTTTTCTTTTATTCTGATACTCAATGAGTTTTTAACTATATTGATATTTGTTGTATTGTATTTTATCTTTTTTTACACATGTTTTTATTGTAAAATATTTTTTTATCTTTTTATGATACTTTATAGTTGACTTGTCCAAACACCAAATTATGGATTTTATGGATTAAAAAAGTTCTGTTCTTTTCTGAGGAATTATTTTCACTTTTATAACACTCGGTGGTATTCTATACATTTTTTTTTTGATGTTAGATCATAAAACATGTTCCCCAAATGATACAATGTAAAAAAAATCGGTTTTGATTCATTTCCACTTTTCATGGGGAATTGATGACATGCCCAAATTGGAAATATCGTTTCAGTCAAAAAAAACAAAATACCTCAAATTATTCCCGCAATTTTCTATTCTCACTATAATAATGTTTTTATTGGCCAAACGAATGAATGATTTGAATTGAAAGTTTTCATTGGGTTCTAGAAATTAAAAAAATAATCTAAAAAATAATACTTTTTAATATAATTAATACAAATATTTATATAGATCATTGAAATTTTAGAACAAATATTAGAAAATTCAGGGCATCTCAATGTTATCTCTTTGGTGATTATAATTTACCATTGGCTACGCAGGTTCGGAGGAACATGGACTTAACGCTCATTCTCCCTCAAGGATATCCAGCCCATGTTATATGTGATCATTTTTCTTTCTTAATTTTAAACAACTCAATTTCATTCCTAATAATCATAATGTATATCTAGATCTAGTTTTTCACAAAATGTTTTTGTTCAGGTTCAGGAGGCCACTGACCACTGTTACCTAATAACTTCCATCATAAAAGCCATTACTGCCAATTGAACTATTAGTTAAATTTAAACCACTTCTATTTGAAGAGTTTTACTATGATTTTAAGAATGCAGACTATGTAGGTTTAAATAATTATTTAGCACCAATAAACTGGAGACTTCTATTCAATAACCTAGATATTCATACTATGGTTGAGAAATTTTACCAAATTATTGGCAACTCTTTGCAATATTTATTCCTAGGAAGAAAAGTAAACCAACAACTTATTCAAAATGGTATACCAAAGAGCTGAAAGTAATTATAACTAAAAAAAAAGAAGGCTCATAGAAATTATAAATCAACTCGTCAGATCAAGATTATCTAATATTTTCCAATCTGAGATCTCAATGCAAAGATTTATGAAATTTTGTCATGATACTTTATACAGCAAATATTGATGACCAAATAATCAGTAATTCAAAATATTTTGGAATAATATAAACTCATTGAGAAAAAATCATGGATTTCCAAATATGCATCTTAATGTACAAATAGCTGATACAGGAAAATATTGTTGATCTTTTTGCCGAAAATTTTTCAGAGGTTTATGTTAGAGAAGGATTGGCTTTAGATGCTATCAGGAACGAATCAGAGGCGTCAGCAGTTGATATTCCATTCATAACATTCAGCATTGAGGAAGCATTCGATGGGTTGACTTCATTAAAAGATAACTTGAGTTGTGGGCCAGACGGGATCCCTGCTTATTTCCTTAAAAGATGTGTTTATTCACTAACTACCATTGTGTAAAATATTCAATTTATCATTGAAGCTTGGAATATTTCCTCGCAATGGAAGAATAGTTATGTCACCCCCATTTTCAAAAGTGGCAAAAGGATGACATAAAAACTATCGACCGATTAGTAAACTTTCAGCCATTCCAAAACTTTTGAATTTTTACTTGTGCACACCTTCGTGGCATTGCAAAAAATTTCTGAATGAAAATCAACATGGATTTGCTACAGGTAGATCAACAACATCAAATTTATTAGTATATCAACAAGATTTTCAGAGCCCAGAAAAAGGTCTTCAAATTGATACAATTTATACTGATTTTAGTAAGGCCTTTGATAGGGTCAACCACGGTTTGTTGATTAATAAACTTCAAGAACAGGTTTTCCAACATGGTTAAATGTTGGTTAAAGCATTCAACTGATAGAAAACAGTTGGTAAAAAATTCAAAACCACATTTCCAGTGATATTCATGTTACATCTAGTGTCCCAGGGATCACATCTGGGTCCACTTCTCTTCAATATTTTCATTAATGATATTGCCCTATTTTGCCACTGTAAAACCTTTCTTCCAAACCTCAAAATTTATATGCCAATCAACTCCTGACATGGACTGTGAAACCTTCAATCTGATTTGAACGCATTGATCAATTGGTCACAAAATAATGGGATGTCACCAATGTTGACAAGTGCTACTTGTATTTAATTTTTTTAGGGTCCAATAATCCTATTCAATTCGATTATCAAATTGAAAACAGCCTTAAACGGGTTTTGATATTCGCGATTTAGGAGTTATATTTGACCATCAATTAAATTTTACACATCATATTGACTGCATAGTCAGTAAATCTTTTCATATAGGTTTCATTTCTATAAATACTAAAAAACTATCTGTTATGGCCTTTAGAACGTTATATCTATCATTGGTATATTGGATATTCACACGCTCACCAGTGTGGTCACCATATTTATCAAACTCACATCGATCAAATAGAAAGAGTGCATAGAAAATTTCTAAGGTGTATGGATTTTAAAATGAATCTGCAAAAGGTGAATACGATTATATGCAAGTTATGCTAAATTTGAATATTACCAGCTTGAAAGTAGTAGAATAAGACTGACTTGATACTCTCCATAAGATACTATCAGGGAGATAGATTGTCCTTCATTGCTCCATTTGATTTATTTTAGAGTTCCAAACAGACCTACCGAACTTGACTTATTCCAAGTTCCCACCATCGCAAAATTAGTTATCATAGTACGTTTCACGTTTTGTTAGATTAGGTGATGAATATTGCAATAGAGGTTTGGAATTTACGAAATAACATCAAATTCATTCAAAGCCAATTTAAAAGATTGAGTATAGTGTCCGTTCATTACTGTAGTACTTACTATAATTGTTCATTTTTGGTTTATATTTAGTATAAGTATGTATCTATATTATATTTCATATGTAAAAAGGGGAGAACCCGTGTATAATAATAAATAAATAAATAATACTTAAGGTTCCATTGTCATTTTAACTATCAGCCAGCCATTTTTATTGTTTCTACTACACTTTTTTCAATTATTAATAATTAGCAATATTTCCAGTGTTCTGTACCTTGCGGAGGTGGCTACAAAAACTTGACCTACTACTGTGTTTTGGATAATAGAATTTTGGAGAATCACTCTTGTGATATGGATTTGAGACCTCCAGACACGGAAACGTGCAATGTGCATTGTTTTCAAAGCCTCCTTAGTAACTAATTACCTTCAACAGGCATTCGAAGCTATGCGAGTTCAGTAGTGCATTGACGTTAATGGACAGCATTTCGAACAATTGTTGTAATGTTTTGTGTACATTTTTTGTATTTAAATGGACAGCATTTCGAACAAAGTAATTGTATTATCTTATTTTCTTTAGCTGTAATTTTGATTGTATTTATCGCACATTTTATTAGCAGGTATGAATAAATTCTATTAATAGTACTAATAAATGGTACCACGTACCAATATATGGTTCCATTTGAAAAAATTGAGTTTTATTCCCAAAATCGATTACGATGAACTTTATTTGCTCATAAAAAACGCAATTTAGTATTTTTGACGGGATTTCGATTTTTCTAGCATTAGACGGGTAAAATGGAATAAATCGGAACCATCATGGCACACTTAAATGGAAAACTAAAAATTGAATTATAAAAAATATTGACGTTTGAAATGTCACTTATGTGGTATCATTGAATTCAGAAAATTATGCAGATTTCAGAAATATAATAATATACACGGTGTTCTAGTTAAAAATCGACAGTTGGTATCATTTGTAGGTCAAGAAGTGCCGCTTATTATGTATATGGGATATCCCAAATTTCAATCAATTACCTTCAAATCTAAAGGAGATACGGGTGGTGTACCATGATCCTGTTACACACGGTATATATATATGTTTATCCGTGATTTTCGCGGGTATAATGTGTGGAGATAGATTGTCGGGTTCACTGTCCGCGTTCTGTGTACTTGGTCCTCGAAAAGTCCGATTTGATGAGGTTTCGGAAAATTCACATTTGCCATCTTTAGGTGACGTCTCGTTCATTTTGAAGACACAGACCACGGACAGAAACCCGAAAAATTATGTCAACATATATATATATATATATATATATATATATATATATATATATATATATATATTTATATATATATATATATATATATTTTCATTAATGATATTGCCCTTAATTTTTGCCACTGTAAAACCTTCTCTTCGCCGACGACCTCAAAATTTATATGCCAATCAACTCCGACATGGACTGTGAAAACCTTCAATCTGATTTGAACGCATTGATCAATTGGTCACAAAATAATGGGATGTCACTCAATGTTGACAAGTGCTATTGTATTTAATTTTCTAGGTCCAATAATCCTATTCAATTGATTATCAAATTGAAAACAGCTTAAACGGGTTTTGATATTCAGGATTTAGGAGTTATATTTGACCATCAATTAAATTTTAAACATCATATTGACTGCATAGTCAGTAAATCTTTTCAATTATTAGGTTTCATTTTTAGAAATACTAAAAAACTATCTGTTATGGCCTTTAGAACGTTATATCTATCATTGGTATATTCGGATATTCAATACGCCTCACCAGTGTGGTCACCATATTATCAAACTCACATCGATCAAATAGAAAGAATGCATAGAAAATTTCTAAGGTGTATGGATTTAAAATGAATCTGCAACAAGGTGAATACGATTATATGCAAGTTATGCTAAATTTGAATATTACCAGCTTGGAAAGTAGTAGAATAAGATCTGACTTGACTACTTCCATAAGATACTATCAGGGAGATAGATTGTCCTTCATTGCTCCATTTGATTTATTTTAGAGTTCCAAACAGACCTACTGTAACTTGGACTTATTCCAAGTTCCTACCATCAGACAAATTATGGTATCAAGTACGCTGTCACGTTTTGTTAGATTAGGTGATGAATATTGCAATAGAGGTTTGGAATTTACTGAAATAACATCAAATTCATTCAAAGCCAATTTAAAAAAAGATTGGTAGTATAGTGTCCGTCTATTACTGTAGTACTACTATAATTGTTCATTTTGGTTTATATTTAGTATAATTATGTATCTATATTATATTTCATATGTAAAGGGGAGAACCCGTGTATAATAATAAATAAATAAATAATATTAATTCCATTGTCATTTTAACTATCAGCCAGCCATTTTTATTGTTTCTACTACACTTTTTTCAATTATTAATAATTAGAATATTTCCAGGTTCACCTTGGTGAGGTGGCTACAAAACTTGACCATACTACTGTGTTTTGGATAATAGAATTTTAAGAATCACTCTTGTGATATGGATTTGAGACCTCCAGACACGAACGAGAATGAGCAGAGCGTGGTAGGTGGACACCAATGCTTTTCATTCTTGTTCTGTCACTTGCGGAGAAGGGATTGAAAACAGGGAGTTTATTTGCACAAAAATTCGACTCGAAGAAATTCTTAGACAATAGTTTTGCCCTCAACCAGTACCAAATGAAAGTCGAGTGTGCTACAAAAATAAAGTGAGGTGAGTAAATAGAAATTTTTTGCCACCATTAAGGTTATTTGATTAGAATGAGGATATGCAATGATTTCTGATTTTCGAATTAGCTGAATACTTGTCAGTTTGATGTTGAACAGGCGGTATAACATAAATATTATTTTCAATGACGAGTGAAATTATGACAGTATTGGTTTCTTTTGTTTTTTATATTAATTTCTAATAAGATAATAACTCAAGAAACGGGTTTTAATGGATAAAATGTACAGTGTAGGTATGACCAGGCAGCACAGTGACGTTCAATTGACGCCAGTTTTGGTCACAAAATGTCGAAGTGGATGTCATCAAATGACGCCCAAAAATGACCCGAAAATGAGTCTATATGTCACATCCATAGGACGTCATATTTATACGTCAAAGAGACGTCATATTGAAAAGATGGAGTTTCGACTTCCATTGTCTAAAGGTATGAAGTTTTTGAAACCTAAGGAAAGAATAGTTACACTGAAATAAAAGAATTTAGAACCGCCTGTATGTGTTATTGAAAAACAATTGTATCAAAATAAATTGAAATGGAATAAAGGAGCAATAAATGAAAACACCACACCCAAATATTGGGGTCTGAATTCTTTATCAATTTCATTAGTACTGTTTCCTTGGCATTCAAATCTTCATACTTTCAGACAATGAAGTCCAAAACATACCGGGTATGTGTAAAGAATTGATAAGGAGAATCCAAATAATTTTGAGAACCACTATTTTCGACATAGAAAAACTTTTCTGATATTTTATATAAAGAATCACCTATCAATTTTGTGCACATATTCTGATAATAGGAAAGTCTTTCATGCAAAAAACATTTTACATGAAAATAAATTTTTTAATTTGGGTAAAAACTGAAAGAAATTATTATATACAGCTACAAACACATAGAAAAAGGAAATAAATCAAACGGATATATTTAGACTATTCTTACTAATAAATTAAGACCTTTTTTCCATTTATACTAAAAAAGGTAGACACTTGACCACTTAGTTATTATCTTCAAGAACAGTAGCTCTTTTATTTTATTTTTCTCTATCAGGAGCGATTTAGCCATATTTTAATACAGTCCCCAATACCCTTTTGTCAGTTGTTTTTGGGACAACTCTTCTTAACGGATTGATAACACAATAGGAGGTGATCGGAATACAAAAAAACAAGAAAAATATATCACACTGTTACCCCCCATCACTTATTTCCTCTGAATTATATGACAACATACATTTTGTTTCAGATAATCTAGAGAGAAGTAAATTTTTGTACTACCTCAATCACTTTATTGCATTAACACTTAAGACCATTTATTTTATTATACCTTGCCAATATTGTGCACTTTTTCTATCACTATTACAAACGTTCAATGGACAATGCGCATTTTAGAATACACAACATTGCTTTCACTCACATTCCTAACCAAAGCTAGGGGAAACTGGTGAGTCATCACTATGAGGCGTGAGCGTGACCTACGATCGTATATAAAGACCGTTCGAGACAAAGGACACAGAACACGGGCAAGAAAATGAATAATCATGGAACGTAAAGTTTAGAACACCTAATGATGAATCTGAATTTGTTTATACTTGTAAATATTTCATTTATTGTACAGTGTAGTCATATCAGTACTATGAGATCTGAGAGTATTGAAGTTTTCGCGCTTTTATTGGGACAAAACATCTGAAATCGCAGCTATATGAGTTTGTTGTTCTATCTAATAATTATATATAGATGGCCCATATAATACGATTGAAAAAATAAACATTGATGATTTCTTCAATAAATATTTCCTTTTTTTTCATCGTCTATATATCAAAATTAATTTAAACGGCGTATATCACTTACTTTTTTTTTAATGTCTCTCAATGAAAGGTGAGTGAGGAGATCAGTTGAACCCTTTCATAAACTGTACTATACTATAGTTTTTGAAAAAATGTCGTAAGTAGTATTATTTGAAATATAGGTATGCCATTTTACAGAACACTTGACCTGTATTTGACGTCTATTAGACGCCAAAAAATAATAACGTCTTATATAAGTCATATATTGTGACGTACTTTATAGTCATAAATTGGTCAGAGATGTCGGACCAAAAATGACGGAAAAATGACGTCAAAATAACGTCATCTTAGGTCACTTTGCTACCTGGGGAGTATATTGTCACAAATGGAAATTTTTCATGAATCAATCTTTATATTAAAAAATTCTTCAGAAATCCAGTTTTTTCAAGATATAATGGAGTAGATTCAGAAATACGAAAATTTCCTTTCAGAAGATAATTTTTATAAATCCATTAGCATAAACTGCAGGTAGATTTGTAGTAACTCGATGTACGATCACCACTTGAATTATCTCATAGAAATAAAATAATTGATATTTCTTATCGAAATGGAGACAGAAAATATCTATAGATTAAATTTTGTAAGTAATAGAAAAAAAAAAACAAAAAATTGTGGAACCATGTGCAATAGTAGCAATTTTCTTTTTTTTAAAACAACTGTAGTTTGAAGAGTTGAAACAAAATCAAAGGGTTATTGAAGCTTTACAATAGGAAACCAAAAATGCATCAACATTTTTTATTCATGTTATCCAATGCCAGAAAAATAAGTTTGACCTAAAAAAATAATTTTATACGTTAAGTCCTGAAAATACACCTAATTTGAAAAAAGTTCTGGAAAAAAATTGTTACAGGTGGTTGAGAGAATCTAAAAAAAAGTTATTGATAAAATTCAATTGTTGAACTCGAAGAATAGTTTGCATTTTTTGCTTTGGGGAGCTGTAAGGCAGGCTACGATATTATTGGAGAGGACTTTGTCCATTATCATCAATTCACAAGTCGCTCAAACTCAAATAAAATGAAGACATCAGACATTTCATGAAAGATTGCTGGTTGGCTAGGCCAGCGGCTCCCAGTGTTTGGCTAATCCACCTTTTAGGGGTACAATCCATGAATTCGCTGAAAACACTCGCAGGCTTGCTCTCCTACATTTTTCTCGAAATCGTGAATACTTCTCGAGCCTTCAAAACAATTCATCATTATTCACCCATCATACACAGTAATATCTTCCTAAAGGTTAGGCTTTCATGTCACTTCATTGACACTTCTTCCAAGCCCCCTTCAGTTCGTGTATTCATCTTTGAATACACAATCTCGCATTTCACGAGATAATTTTCACATACTTCTCGAGTTTTTTTACTCGAAACACATTATTCATCACAAGAACTCATCAAATAGAGTCAATAATAAGATTTAAATGAATGTCGGTCAGTTTGTCAAGCAAATATTATTTCTTCTCAAATCTTGAATGCAAAAATGATCAAAAAAACTACATATTGAACATACCTTCACTGAAAGAATAAATTCATGTTTGTATTTTTCAACCGGAAATTTGCCATTTACAAACCCATGAGAAACTGTTTTACCTTCCAATGTGCTTCTCATACACCTATATTTTCAAATCAAGAACCAAGTGAGATTACTTATATTTTTCTTTATTTCCACACTAATTTTTTCCAAAGACATATCGAGTCAAAATATTTATGAATTGTTATTTCAAGAAAAAGTAATGAAATCATCAAATGCTTACTAAAAGCTCTAAAAAGGTGAATATGACATAAGCGAGTGAGATAAATTAACTCCTGAATTTCGAATAAACAAAAAAATACCCGAAATTCTACATAATGAACTTGCTATTATGAATTTTTCTCAGTTCTTTATATTTCTCAAATGATTCTTCATTAACCCGAATCAAGATTTTATCTATCATAATATTTATTAAGTTCGAATTCTTACTAAAAGTCCCCATTGAATATTTCTCCAAAAATTATCTTAACTCCAATCTGCGAAAAAATTAATATAACATGTTATATGTATCAAAGGTTTTTACCTATTTTATACAAACTGAAAACTGTTTTGATGGACTTCTTGTAAACCTGACGAGTAAGTAACCTAAAATTTTCATCTTTCAAAATGTCAAAATATTTTATACACAATTTCATGAGGTATTAATTACTTGCAGGTACACACTGATGATGACTATTATATAGTCGAAAGCGCTCTGCTACGATTTTAAAATAAAAATAATTTTGCACGAAATACAAATTTAATTCAAACTACTAATTCATATTATGCTCTGAAAAATGCTTCTTTCGAATTTATCTGAACTTAAGTAAGTATAATGAAAAATCCAGAAAATAAAATTGTGCAAAAACCTAACCTACTCATATTACGTATGATATTTGCAATCGCAATCGCTTTGATAAATTCATACTAAAATGCAGTTTTTCTGAAATCGAATCCCTCATTAGATTGAACAATACTGAATATTTTTTCCCAAGAAAAGCTAAACCACGAAAAGATTATATTATAAACTTGAAATGGAGGAAAACTCTTACTCTTATGCACTTTTAGGCATTTTCAAATCAAGTTCCTACTAAAATTATTCAGATTATTAACTTCACCCCACAAGAATTTATATTATTAAAAGTTTCTCCAAAGCTTGCCCAACTTACTAGTATATATCACCATATTGTAAAATCTCAAAAAATTTAAAAATCTCTTACTATTTGTATGAAAACTGAATTTACAAAATTTCCATAAAAAAAAAAAAAAAAAAAAAAAAAAAAAAAAATAAAAAAAAAATAATGAAAAATGAAAAATAAAAAATAACAGTCGATACACATGTACTTAAAAAAAAATCAAAATATTCACCATAAATAATACTTTCATACTTTTCATCATCTGGTTATACACAACATTTGATCAAAATTAAAAACACTTAAAAATTTTGAAAAAACCAGCTCGAGGTACATCAATGAGATTTATTATGAAGAATAAACCTCCGAAATAGAAAACTAGGTGCCTCCACCATATGTCATAACTATATTGCCTAAGGGGCGTTAGAAGGGGGTTGGTAGCTCACGATAACTTTCGTGAGGAACTAGATTACGAACTCAGAATCCACAAAACAAACATACAACATTTAAAAACAATAAATATAAACAAAAATAACGATACTTACACCTAGAACTATTCATGCAACGCTGCCAGAACGGCAGCTCAGTAGTAGGAACTACATTCTATAACTTTGCTGACCCTTACTGAAAATATGGATTGATTTGTGAATATCTAACTAACTCCCTATCTTGTGGCATCACTCTTTATATATCATATCTTACCGTCGAACCTGATCCATTATAAAACAACCCAAGGTTCAATAATGTTCGAATGAATCAAATATGATAAACAACGAAGTGTGCATATCTCTGGGCTATCAGAATATGGGGCAAGGTTCTTCTGAATTTCTAAAAAAACAGTAATGGAAAGATAATGAAATAATGCCAGGATCCTCAAAAAAAAAGTCAATCTTTATTAGAAAAATATTTGCTGAATAATTAATAACCACAAAATAAATATTAAAATTAGGGCTTGGTAGGTAGGTGTACTTACTTAACTGGATAAGCGGAAATATCTTTTAATTGCAAACAACTTTTTTTCATAATGTTTTTCGATATTTTCCATAGTAATATCACTTTACTCCATAGTCAATTTAGAATATCGGCCGATTTCCGCTTAGCCGCCCGCTACTGATATCAACGGCAATGCGCGTATTTACTCTAATTGGATGCACCAACTTTTATGGAGAATGAAATTTTCTGAGAAACTATTAATTAAAAAAAATCCCATATGGTTCCAAGATTTTGGCGGACACCGTATATAGTCTTTACCACGACCACGATTTACCTTTACTTTAAACTTGTCATTTAATAATTTTCACTCGATCAAGGTTTTTTTCTACAAACAAAATGAACAATAGGGATAAAAGTAAAATCTCAACACTTGCGAGTTCCACCATATGAGTTGGAATTGATTCTATTTGATGAACCTCTCAAGAACCAACGATGTTATGCCAAGTGAAATTATCCACACGCTGATATTTTATGCACTTTGCCAATACTTCTCTGCAGGCATACAAAAAACTTCCACGAAAAAAAAAACTTTCAAAATCCTTTGAATACTTCTGGTTAGTATACAGGGTGTAACATAAGTACGTTAAAATATTCAAGTGATGTATTCCTGAGACTTAAAATTAACTGGATAAGTGGAAATATCTTTTAATTGCAAACAACTTTTTTTCATAATGTTTTTCGATATTTTCCATAGTAATATCACTTTACTCCATAGTCAATTTAGAATATCGGCCGATTTCCGCTAAGCCGCCCGCTACTGATATCAACGGCAATGCGCGTATTTACTCTAATTGGATGCACCAACTTTTATGGAGAATGAAATTTTCTGAGAAACTATTAATTAAAAAAATCCCATATGGTTCCAAGATTTTGGCGGACACCGTATATAGTCTTTACCACGACCACAATTTACCTTTACTTTAAACTTGTCATTTAATAATTTTCACACGATCAAGGTTTTTTTCTACAAACAAAATGAACAATAGGGTAAAAGTAAAATCTCAACACTTGCGAGTTCCACCATATGAGTTGGAATTGATTCTATTTGATGAACCTCTCAAGAACCAACGATGTTATGCCAAGTGAAATTATCCACACGCTGATATTTTATGCACTTTGCCAATACTTCTCTGCAGGCATACAAAAAACTTCCACGAAAAAAAAAACTTTCAAAATCCTTCGAATACTTCTGGTTAGTATACAGGGTGTAACATAAGTACGTTAAAATATTCAAGTGACGTATTCCTGAGACAATTTTAAGAAAAAGAGTTATAAACTTGTGTCCGGAAATGCTTCGTTTCGGAGATACAGGGTGTTGAAATTGAATTTTTTTGTTCGCTTTTTAAAAATAACGTTTGCAAAAAATAAGTTATTTGCACGAAATTTGGTACCCAGGGTTCTTCTGACGTGGGAAATCATAATTTCGTATTAATTTTCATGTAACATCTAGAGGGCGCTGGGTAAGCTGTCATTATTTATTTCAAATTGCCCTAACATTTTTGACAGTAAACTTTTGGTACTTTTTATGAAAAAACCTTATTCCCACACCTTTTCCAAGTAAAAAAAGTACACTTCCTCAACAACGCTGAAGGTGATCGTTTTCGAGATATTTACAATTTTTTATATCGATGCATGTTACTTAGCTCCTAGGGCTAGTGCTGAGAACAATACAAAAACTAAGTATGTGGTAGGTCTCGTCAAAATAAACTACTTTTTTTCTATAAAATATTTATTGAAAAATGATTTGTTTTCGAGATACAGATTGTTGAAATTTTTCATAACATGGGGTTGGTTTTTGTCATAAGTTTTTTGCAATTTTAGTTATTTTCATCAAACTTTATACGCAGTATACCTGGACAGACTTCTTCTAAACTGAGCATTATCAAACTGCTTAATCAGTATAGCCAAATTTGATTTCAATAATTTTCGTCACTCTCTGCTTGCAAATTAAGTTAAGTAAATCGAGTAGGCTATGAACGTTCGTGTATAAAAATAGAAGTTCGCTGTCACATTTTTAACTATTCATTGACTAATTCACAGTTCGGAGTTTATAAAGTGATTTTTTGGTACCATGCCCGACTTTACGAATGCTGAAATGGCTGATATGGTTTTTGCATACGGCTTGGCTGACGGAAATTCAACGGAGGCCAGACGCATCTATCAGGAAAGGTATCCCCAACGCGTCACTCCTTGTGCAGCGACATTTGCGAATCTTTTTCGGCGACTTTCCGAATCTGGAAGCTTTGAAAGAAATTCTGCAGTAGGACGGCCGCGGACTACAAGAACTGTGGAATTGGAGGAGGCGGTTCTCGAAGAAATTAGTGAACATCCAGAGACAAGTACAAGAAAAATTAGTCAAACTTTAAATGTGAGTCACATGACCGTTTACAGAATTTTAAAGGAACAGCAATTATATCCTTATCATATTCAGCGTGTCCAGGCACTTACGCTACGTGATTTTCAAGCACGTATCGAATTTGCTCAATGGCTTCAAAGAAAAGTCGAACAACATCCCCAAATTTTATCGAAAAATCCTCTTTACAGATGAGGCTAATTTTTCAAGAAATGGTATCATGAACTTCCATAACAACCACATCTGGGCGGAAGATAATCCACATGCGATAACGCAAACTCATTTACAGGATATATTCTCTTTTAACGTATGGCTAGGCATAATTGGGGATTATTTAATTGGGCCCTATTATCTCCCCTTACGTTTGAATGGAGTGGCTTACCAAAATTTTTTGGAACACGAGCTTTCCCAGCTTATGGAAGATGTTCTCATTGGTCTCCGAAATCACTCTTGAATTATGCACGATGGAGCCCCCGCTCATTTTAGTCTGATAGCAAGAAATTTTTTAGACGTAGCATATCCCCAACGATGGATAGGAAGAGGAGGCACTCAGCATTGGCCCCCGAGGTCACCGGACCTCAATCCCGTCGATTTTTTCTTTTGGGGACACCTAAAATCACTAGTTTATGCTAGCCCCATTGAAAACGAGGAAATGTTAAGGGATCGCATCATAGCTTGCTGCGAAACGATAAGAAACTCCCGGCATTTTTCAACGGGTGCGGAATTCTTTGATGAGGAGAGCAGAAGCTTGTATTACTGTTGGGGGTCGTCACTTTGAACAGTTGTTGTAATAGTTGTTTCGTTCAATTTTTATATGTTTAATTGCCTAATAAATAACATAGTACTTCTCCGAATTGTTTTTTACAAACTGCAAAATGTAGCACTTTCTAATTGAATAATTAGACCTGACAATTTTTTAAAATTTAATTTAATTAATAATGCTCAGTTTGAAAGAAGTCTGTGTTTAAATTTTGATGAAAATAACTAAAATTGCAAAAAACTTATGACAAAAACCAACCATGTTTAAAAAAATTTCAACTCTGTATCTCGAAAACAAATCATTTTTCGATCACCTCCAGCGTTGTTGAGGAAGTGTACCTTTTTTACTTGGAAAAGGTGTGGGAATAAGGTTTTTTCATGAAAAGTACCAAAAGTTTACTGTCAAAAATGTTAGGCCAATTTGAAATAAATAATGACAGAGTATGCAGCGCCCTCTAGATGTTATATGAAAATTAATAAGACATTATGATTTCCCACGTCAAAAAACCCCGGGTACCAAATTTCGTGCAAATAACTTATTTTTTGCAAAAGTTATTTTTAAAAAGCGAACAAAAAAATTCAATTTTAACACCCTGTATCTCCGAAACGAAGCATTTCCGGACACAAGTTCATATAGACTTTTTTTCTTTAAATTGTCTCAGGAATACGTCACTTGAATATTTTAACGTACTTATGTTACACCCTGTATATTGCGCCTGAAAAAAATAATAGCGTACCTACAGATTTGAAACATCGCAAAACCTTCCAGGTGTGTTTGTGCTCGTTGGGATTTATTCTATACATATTTTTTGGTAGGCACATTCATAATTCGACAAGACTAATAAATAGGATATATTTTCTTGAAAAATAACTGATTTGGTCAACGCAATTACTTATCAGAGCAAAACAATTTAAATTTTTTTTTTATTTGTAAAGGTTATTAACCAGAGAAACATAAAAAAGTAATAATTAGCCCAACTTGCTTGGATGACAACTTCCATATTAAATGATGGGCCATTTTGCCTTCTGCTTTCCCAAAATATAGACAAATATTGTTTTGGAACCCCAATTTATTACTAATTTTTCGAACAGTTGTCACATGACAGCATCGTTTGCCATAATACTACTCTTGAATTAATCTTGATACGTTTAATGTTTAAGTTCTCGACTATAGATGAAAAAAATGCCCACAACAGAAAAAATAACTAAGTGAAATAATTTTCTTCAGATGGCACCCACCCATAGAAATAGATTGAAAATCCGGGACGACTACAACAATATCATTATCCCCAAACCATACAGCAAGTACAATAACTATCAATGGGTTCCTGATGACTGGACAACTGTGAGTATCTATATATTATTTTTCCTAAATCCCACAAATGGATCACTCCATGTTGATTTCTTCAACTCAATAGTTTCTTGGTGTATTTAGTATTCATTCATTATTTCAATATTGATAATTCCAATAGTGTTCCAAATCTTGCGGAGATGGAGGAAGAAGCAAACAACTGTTTCGATGTGTAAATGAAATGGATGACGAAAATGATTCAATGTGTGACACCAGTCGGAGACCGAATAATGTTGTACTGTGCAATAACTTTCCTTGTCCAAAATGGAAAACAGGTGACTGGAGTCCCTCTTGTGATTCAAACTGCGAGAGATTTCGACAAGTTCGGTGTATGGATAATTCAGGTATGTAAGAAGCCATAAAGAGTTCTATCTATTGAAAATTCATGATGCTTTAATCGAATGATCCAACTGAATATACCTAATTATAAATGTACTATACCATAAGACGGAAATAATAGTCAGTGACTCATTGTTAGCTCGATCATTCAGTGTTGTAACCTCCGCGACGGCGTTGATAAATATCAGTACAATTACTAACGTCGACCACAAACTTTCGTTAAAATAGAGGCCGCTTCAAATGCTCCGTAGGCTCTATTGCACGAGCTGAAATAAATTTGGCACCAGTGCGCTGTGTCGGCATTCGGAACAATTGGCATTTCGGGAGTATAGATTTGGGATACAATAGATTTTAATTGTAAAATATATTATTTTAAGCCGCACTTATTGTGTTTGTTTCCGAACTAGTGACTGACATCACTGACTATTATTTCCGTCTCATGGTATAGTTAGACACGTCACTCATATGATGGATAGGATAAAACTAACTACGATTGTGGGTCTCCTCAAACATCCAGTACAACGGAATAAATAGAGTGTTTTTTTAATCAGCTGGTAACTCACTTATTTGATATACATCCATACTCAAAACAAGAACATAGTTCTTGAGGCCTGGGCGGAATTAATTTTGTTCTGGCCCGAGCAATATGAAAAAATGTCTTGTCATTAGTTTACTTGATGGTAGCTTTTGTTGGTGGAAATATCATTTTGAGTATTATTTTTCTATATTGTAGAAATCAGCTTTTGTGGCGAATTTACAAACTCCATAATATTACAAGAAACATGATATATTTTTTGTAAGATTTGCATTACAAGAATAATATTTTGACCCAGTGTCATAACTCCCCATTCGTTAATGAGGCAAATGCTGAAAAAGTTAAAAATATAAGTTAATTTTTTCAAACGCCGCATAAAAGCTCCAATTTTGAAGTAAAGTCTGGCCCTGTTAACAATATAAGTATTCAGCTGCCATTCTGTTGACATTTCAAGGATTGAATCTGTCCCTTAAATAGAGTTATTTAGTCTTCACGTAAGACAAAATCCCAAAAAGGCTAATATCCTGACGAAATATCACCAACTTCATTATTTCCTCATAGATTTAAAAAACACAAACGGATTCTTTCAATTCATTATATTTTTTTATTCTGGTAGACAAGATTAACTGACTGGTTTTCTACATAATAGTTTTTTGTATGATATGGGAAAAAAGGGAGACAGTAATACGTCAACGGCTTGCACTTTACTCCGGAAGAAAAAGTATAACTTTCAATAATTGATGTGGGAAATTATTTCATTAGGCAGGAAAAAAGTAATTGATTTAATAGATTTATTACTATTAACCAATAGTAATACATATTCAAGTGGGAAACATTATGCTACTACAATTTTATTGCGGTTGGTTTCAATTAAAATATCATCTAACATAGTGATACAAAAGAAAAGAACGTAGACCAAGGAATAAAACAAAGTTCAAAGTTAATACAACCACATTAACACTGTTTAAAATTATAGAAATATAAATGTGCACTCTATGTGGTGTGACAAGTGAAACTGACAGGTTAGGAATGATTGCCGCAATTATATTCAAGCCAACAACACCTGACGGGTGTCACTTGGAAATTATTACAGTGGTGCCAACTGTTAGATGAGTACCAAAAACTGATGTTACCAGGTGGCGGTCATGTTGAAAATAAATATTATTTGATATCACTTTGTTGTCAATTTTAATTGATATCTAAGACAATAAATGAGAGTAGATCTCACACAAATGGTTGATATCTGTTTTTTCATTGATACAATTGTTTTATTGGAAAATAAAAGCTACTGAATAACATTCTATAAAATACTTCATCTCACTTAGAAGTACTAGCCTCAATAGTAATAACTCAAACATTGTCTCAAACAACAATGAAACTATTACTACCCCTACTCAACCTTTTTCCACATCCTTTTACCATATATAAAAGAGATCACTCCTAAACTCCCATGTAAAACAGTTCTTACAATCAGATCAATGTATTCTAAAGTTAAAGATAAAACTCCATTAATCTCAATGTCAAATGTAATTTATAGTATTCCTATAGTATTCCTAATAAACAATATATTGGTCAAACGCAAAGATCATTATAGAACAGAATAATTTCTCATAAAAGTTACTGCAGATTGCATCCTGAAAGATGTGCTCTGGCAGAACATGTGAATAAATTTTACTACCAGATGAATTAAGATTCAGTGAAAGTGCTAGCGAGAGAGTCATACATCAAAGAGTACATTCTTAGAAATGGCTTCAATTTCCTAAGAAAACAATTGTATCAATAAAAAAAAACAGACATTAACCATTCGAGTGAGATCTACTTTTATTTATTGTCTTCAGATATCATTTAAAATTGACAAAAATGTAATATCGAATAATTTTTTTTTCCAACATTACCTTTACTTTTTTTTTTTTTTGTTTTTTTGGCTTAGACATTTCGTCATTCGGCCAGACACATGTGGAGTATTTATTAAATATATATGGCAACGACACGCGGTGTTCCCAAGCGGTCACCCATCCAAGTACTAACCGCGCCCGACATTTCTTGACTTCGGTGATCAGACGAGAACCGGTAACACTCAACGTGGTATGGTCGTTGCCAGTACCTTTACCTGGTAACATCAGTTGGCACCACAGTAATAATTTCCAAGTGACACCTGTCAGGTGTCGTTGACTTGAATATAATAAATTCACTTGTCACACCACATAGAGTGCACATTTATATTTAAATAATTTCAAACAGTGTTAATGTGGTTGTATTAACTTTGAACTTCGTTTTATTCCTTGGTCTACGTTCTTTTCTTTTGTATCACTATGTTAGATGAATATGTTTAACATCATTGAAACCAACCTCAACAAAGTTATAAGTAGCATAATGTTTCACACTTGAATATGTATTACTATTGGTTTTTTCATCTAATGTAACTTTCCTGATGATGGAAATAAACATTTTCGAAAGCTTGGATAATCTTTAAAGAGTTTACTTTTTCATTGCCTGCTTAGCCCAATATCCCTTGTTGACTATACGCATCTGTGCTCATTTGGAATCAATTAACGAAATTCACCCAGGGTTCTCAACTACGATGTCAATGTTTCACTTTTTGCTGGAGATATATAACAAAGTTCCTCAGAATTCTCCGGATTTCTTTATGTGAATGGAATTCCTTTACACAAATCTAGTATTTTTCATCTCGTCTCAAAAAAACATTCATGAGAACTATTATCAATCGAATCAAATACATTATGATTCATGATCACAAGAAACGTTTGGATGGACAATCAAATGTGAAGTACCGACTTCTTTGTATTATTATTTGGAATTGTGAAAAAAATCCAGTTAGATACAATAAAAAATATATGTTTGATGTTATCAAGAAAATGGACTGCTTTGGAATCTCCAGAAATAGCTTATAAGAATTGTTTATATCCTTTTCTTTTGATAATTTATTAAGATTCAGGCTCTTATGAATACAAGTCGTGATGGTAGCTCCTTTTTTAAATGTCACATCTATAAAATGATCAAAGAAAGAAGAAGGTGCATGAGTATGTAAATATTCTATAAAAATATAAAAGTCCACATTTATAAATTCAAGGTTGAGGGTGGCCGAAGCCATAATCAATATGACATCTTTAAATTGAATTTGTATGGTAGTCTACTGACAAACAAATCAAAATAACTTTGGTAAAAAAAAACAGTTTTGTTTTTTTCCTTTATCTCCGGAATCAGAACTGGATCATGCTTTCCGTATTGACAAATTTATCGTAGTTCCATAGAATATGATCAATAATAGTTTACCAAACCTGTTTCCAGTTTTTGTTATATAAATTTTGTACAAGCAAAAAAGAGCTATGTAAGACTTGCAAAATCAAAATATTCTGTTTTTTTTTCAAGT
This sequence comes from Gonioctena quinquepunctata, assembly GCA_018342105.1. Lineage (NCBI taxonomy): Eukaryota > Metazoa > Arthropoda > Insecta > Coleoptera > Chrysomelidae > Gonioctena > Gonioctena quinquepunctata. The sequence continues at coordinate 253,428 of JAFIRS010001905.1, read as the reverse complement.
AATATTTATTTACAAAAAATATTTTCAGATACGCACATATATTTTCACGAATATATGTCACACACTTTACTACTAGTTACGTCTTATCAATTGTAGACATTGAAGATCCAACTCACTCAACTATTTCACTTCTCGAGCAAACTTCAGCAGAATCTTGGGTATTTTTATAATAAACTCGAACTTTATCTACGGAAATATTTTTATGAACTACAATAATCACTTATGGAATCAAGAGAAGACTCTTTTTTTCATAACCCAGGTAGTATTTTCTAGATTCCAGAAAATGACACAGCCATAAACACCTGAACTATGAAATGCTGCACTGGTTGCAAGTGGTGTTTTTATTTATCATATTTGAAATAACATGTTCATGGCTATTGATTTTATACCACTTTTGAAAATTCATGGTCTACTTCAGGTACAATATTGAGTGATAATCACTGTGATGTGTCCTCCCAACCAGAAAACAATACAAAATGTAAGTTAACAGAATGTCCTGATATTAACAACACTATAACTGGAAGATACTTCAACTCGACAGGGACGGACAACAAGCGCTATAGATGGAAAGTAGGATCTTGGAAAAAGGTATATTTTAAAATAATATGTGTTTTTATTACTATAGCAAAACTCTATCACGAGAGTCATCTATAGTTTGAATTTGATGAGATTTAGATTCTGATAGTCCAACAATATAAAAATCTGTTCGGCTAGATTTTTTTTTAATTTTTCTTTCACAAAATATTTTTAGCCCCAGAATGTGTAACGCAGAAATTGTTCACCTGTTTCAAACATATGTGAATTTAATGTTAAATTTACTAAGAACTGTCGCTGATATACAATTAATATGATATGATAGAATTAGGCATTTGTATGTTTTTTTTTATATAAATAGCGTGGAAATAAATAAATACATTCCTGTATATATTATGAAATATATAAAGCTCTTTTTTACCACAGTGCTCCAACTCATGTGGCAGAGGTACTCGAAGACGTCACATTAAATGCGAGGATACACTGAATGAACTGATAGTGGTTGATTCATTCTGCTCAAATTTGAAAAAACCGAAGCCGATAAAACCTTGTGAAAAATATGCTTGCAAGTATGCCTGGATAGAGGGTTCCTGGTCGGATGTAAGTTTTTCAAATTTTTGATATTTTGAAATTGGGATTGTTATGGTATCGATTGAAAAGTGTACATAATGATCTGTACATAAAAGTGGACGGACTGTAAATGAACGTAAACGCATGACGTAAAATAAGTGAAACGGACTGGAACGGAAAGTTGGCCAGCTTTCATCTTTTACACTACATTTCTTGCGTCCTGCCAATCAATATAAAGAATTATGTGTGATGTTATTTACAAGACCTAATAATTCATTAAATACTGGAACAGTCATTCGCGTCTACATAAAAAATTGATCTGGATCAGCAGATGAACTTCAAAAAATAATTGTAGGCATTCTCTACTTTAGAGTAAACTAAAAACCTTTCACTACGATTTTCAAAATTGGTTTAAAAACCCACGACAGGGTTTCGTATCATGCCTTTTCAAGTGGAACTGAAAAGGCTATAGTATAGCGAAACACGTGTCTTGGGTTTTTTAAACCAATTTTGGGAAAATCGCGGCCATCTTGGAAGTGTTTTTAGTTTACTCTAATTATGGATTTTCATCAAGTATCGGCCGCATCTATTCAAAATTCTCTACTTTTCTGTTACGGTTTATGGGTCTTGTTTCATAACGTCTTGGTTGCCTAATTATTGTTCTTTGAGTTTGGCGACACTTTTCCAATGCTACTGCACACAACAACAGTCCCATGGCACCAAGAAGCATACCTTCATGTATTTCATAATCCATTGTGACAAGGAAAACGAAGCATAGATAAATATTCAGAATATAATACAAATCCAAACCAACGCAGGCTGTTTATGATTCGTATAATTTGTAGGATATGTTGAATGTAACTCATCACCTCTACCCATGCGCAAAAATTCCGTTCTGTCGATTAATAAATTCAATAATATTTTACAGTCCGTTTGTTACGTATACAGTACGACTAGGTTTACAGTACGTCTAACTATAAATCCAGTTTAGCCAAGTCAATCTCCAAGGGCAAATATATTCAGAGATTTATTCGAAATTTGTATATCTCCATCTACCTAGTATGCTGAGTATACACATTTTCTCTTACTCAGATTGAGCCTGATTCGTTACTTTAGTATGAAGAATCAGTATCCCCCAGTATCATCATATCTCGCGCAGAAGTATTGTTTACATATTTTCCGAGAGATATAGTTCAGTCGGCGGGGAAGAAAAATGGCCGCCGTAAAACTTGAGGCTACAGTAGCGATTTTTTTTCCTTTTGATTCTGAGTTGGCGCTGTACGGGGGGGGGCGTTTTCGGCCATCTTGGAAAACGCGTTTTGTCATACAGGGTGATTCAAAAGTACTTTGACAAACTTCAGGAGGTGATTCCTCACAATATTCTAATATGAATTGTCCAAATAAATATATGTCTGAAAACGCTTCGTTTCCAAGATACAGGGTGTTAAAGTTTTATTTTTATTTTCGGTTTTAAATAACTTTCGAAATACTGACGTTAATTAAACGAAAATTGGTATTGAGAGGTTTTTTGAGGTGTCGAATTCGAACCTGATGTTATTATTGCTCTTATGGTTTATGCATGATGGGACTCCGGCCCATTTTAGCGTTGTAGCCAGGGAATTCCTTAACACTGTCTATCCAAATCGATGGATCGGTAGGGGTGTAGAAGAACCTAACCAGGCGTGGGCACCAAGATTCCCAGATCTGAACTCGCTAGATTTTTATTTTTGGGGATATTTGAAGTCACTAGTTTATAAAACTTCAGTAGCGAACGAGGAAGATCTAAGAAACCGAATAGTAGACGCCTGTGAAATAATAAAAAACACACCAATAATTTTTGAGCGGGTACGAGATTCAATGACTAGAAGACTGAATGCCTGTTTCTTTGCTGAAGGTGGACACTTTGAACAATTTATTTGAATAGAATTTAGTTTTTCTTTATTTTATTTTATCCTACATCTTCAAAATTTCTTGAAATAAAATGATATTTCTTGCAAATTTTGTTAAAACAAATTTAGATTTTGCACCCTTGATACAAAAATAAATAACTATTTCAAACGAGTAAAAATAAATAGAATAGGTGGCGCCCCCTACAAAAAACCGAAACTACTTACTTAAACGTCAAATTCATTTCCTAAGAATTCTTGTGAAAATGCAAAATAATGGTAATAACTTCAAGACAATCAATTAATCGACTTGCAATTTTCAAGTCCAAATAACTAGAAAACGGTTGCTTATAGCGATTTGTAACAAGGGTAGCTTTTTTACGTAGATATGATAGAGGAATTGATTTTTTTACTGAAAAATGTGCTAGAAGTACGCTTGAAAAAGTTATTAATCTTGACGTGTAGGTGGCGCCCCCTACGAGTAATAGCAATAATAACATCAGGTTAAAATTCGACACCTCAAAAAACCTCTCAATAGATATTTAAAAAATAAAAATAAAACTTCAACACCCTGTGTCTTGGAAACGAAGCGTTTCCAGACATATATTCATTTCGACAATTCATATTAGACTATCGTGAGGAATCACCTCCTGAAGTTTGTCAAAGTACTTTTGAATCACCCTGTATATCTCCTAAAGGGTTTGTCGGATGCGAAAAAAACAAGATATCTTTTTTTTTTTAAATAAGTAAATGTCCTTTTATTATTTTTCGATAATATTTTCTGTAAAATCGATATTTATGCGAGTTGTCGAGTCAAACGTTGGAACGCATGCTTTTTCTGCAAATAACTCAAAAACAATTGATCCTACGTGAAAAATAGTTATATTGAAAGTTGTAGAGCGGAAAATTGTCTACGAATTTTGTTCCGAACTTTTTTCCTATCTACAATAGTTTTCATTCAGTAGATAGCTTAACAAAAATTATTTACATATAATGAGACAGATGCACGGAACAGATTGACGTCGTGGGGGGTAGTGATGCCGGATTGTAGCAGATTTACGGAAGCGCTTGGGCCGCCATTTGCTGACATCATTCTACTTTGACGCTTGGTATAAACAAGTCATTTCCGAATGTCCAAAATCCGCAAAATCAGCAACGAAGTCTACAGTGACTTTATCGTTTCTACCCCCAATGTACGCCCCAGTCTGACTACATACTCTCCGAACTTATATATCCAAATATGGCTTGGAATGAGCCGGGACTCTGAAAAAGGGGGTTGGAAACAAACAACACAGGGTCTAGAACCAATCTTCAACACCATGCCACCCGCAGCACCTAATTTAATGAAACTGAAATAAGTTTCATCAAATGTAAATGCAATGGAAAATGCGAGTCTTCATGTGGTTGTCGAAAAGCTGGACACAAATGTTCCATTATATGTAGTATTTGCAGTGACCAAACGTGCGAAAATGTGCCATGACAAACAGACAATATTGATGACGATATTAGAGCTGACGACATCATTTTAGAAGATGAAACAGAATAAATTGAATGTGAGAGCGAAACACTGGATTGTGTAGAGGTATTAGATGGAATATTAGAACCAGGCCCATCAACAATACAAAGAATACAATAAATAATGTGTATTACTAATGTATTTTAACCTATTACAATGTACTTTATATGAATAAATTCAAATAAATATTATTTATTATGCAAAGAAATATTCAAATAAAGATGGCAATAACATTCTTTAAAAAAAATATTACATGTTTTTACAAATCATTTCTAGCCTTCCTTCGGGCTTCAAACCCCCTAGTCTTTCTTGAACATTATTCCTCTGAAATTCTCTCTGAAAATCACTACACAGTTCTCCCGAATTCACCCTAACAATTATTCTTTTATTACCTTTGCCTATCTTAAACCCTCTCCTGGCCCCCGTTTATCGTGCCTCAATTTTTTATCCCTGCCAATGACCTTAAATTTAAAACCAAATTCCTCCGGAAATCATCTCTCTGCTCCTCGTTTACCTTTCTGTTCTTCTTCCTTACACCTGTCTCATTGTAAGTAAATAATTTTCGTTTAGCTATCTATGTGCGAAAACTATGTAGATATGAAAAAAAAGTTTGGGACAAAATTTTAGACAATTTTCCGCTCTACAACTTTAATTCGTTTATTTTTTACGTATGATCAATTGTTTTTGAGTTATTTGCAGAAAAACATGCGTTCCAACTTTGACACAAAAACTCGCATAAATATCGATTAAACAGAAAAAAAATTTATAACATAATGAAAGAACATTTGATTATCTAGAAAAAAGATCTCTTGTATTTTTCGCGTCCGACGAACCGTTTAGGAGATAAAATGATGAATAATCATAATAAATAAATATGGAGTATTTTATACATCAATAGCTTTAACTGTCAAATTTTGCAATGTTTTCTGTGAAACATTTTCAGCTATCCTGGCCATTAGATACAAAATTTGATTGCGGACCAGAAGATAAACGACATGCCTAGTTTTTATTTCCATCTAATACTAAGAAAATGGTTCAAAACCGGGTAATCGCCAATCCGCAATTGATTTTTGTCCGAAAATTCGCCGAGTGCTAAGGGTTCCAGTTTGGTCTTATGACTACAGCATACGTACTATATAATAAATACCTAAATCCCACAAATTAGAAACAAAATAACATCCCGTAATCCTGAATCTTGTACAACACCTTCATTTTAGTTACTCTTCGATAGCTGAATGAAAGTTGCTTGCAAATATTTTTTAGCTGACTTTTCACAAACATTTTTTCTTTCAATTTTAGCTCTGGTTGTTAGGAGACATATAGGAAAACTTTTAGACTGAGAGCTGGCTACGTAAATTTATAATGATTACAAGGGAAATTTTTACATAGAAACTTCCTTACCTTCTGACAAGTGTGTAGCTCTGCAGGCAGAGGTCAGTCCCGGGGCTGAAAGCGGGGGCGGGCGATCAAAGATTCTTCCAGAGCGCAGCCTAGCGCTCACATAACTCCAAACACTTAATCATTTATCTTGGCCTGGTAGCCGCATTGAATAAACGCTCGCGTTCAAAGTGAAAGGACCAGGGTTCGATCCCAAGCTGGGTCATGCGTTTTTTTTTTCATTTACTATTACACTCAAATCAACCACCAAACTTCTACAAGTCAACAAAATGTATTACATCAGAACATTCACCCTCACAACCCCTCAAGATAGAAATAGCATTTTCACGGAGAATGACTTGCTCCACAGCGGCCGAAGGCTGCTGAATATATCTCTGAACCTGGTTTTTCGGCGTACCTTTTCCAGGAAATAGATAGATAGATCTTTATTTCAATTAGGAACCCTAATATGCATATGAAAAGTAATTGCTAATATATATAATAATATTAATAGCATAAATATAAAATTAATACATACATATAAAACATAAATATAAAACAGACACAAATACGATAAATCACTTATTACCTAAGTAACACTTCAAACTGACAGAACTATTTGGAAATATATTACAATTATATCCGTATATCTGGATATGGTACATTTAGGACACAACTTTTAAGTGATAGAACAACCAAGTTAGAACAATCAATGATAAAATATGATAAAATAACAAGAAAAAAGTTGAGAGGTGTCAAGGGACACCCGGATGGAACGAAGTTCCTTTCGATTAATTAGTGAAGGAATTGTAATACAATTTTTTTTTTTTTAAGTTATAATAATATTTTTTTTATTATTAACAAATATAATAATAATAATCATTTATTGCCCAACAGGTGAAACCCAATTACAGGACATAATTAAAAACATCAGTACTGTTAAGTAGTAGATAATTAACAAGTAATATTAAGTTCACATGTGACATGTGATACAATATTAATATATAAAAAAAGAAGAAAAAATAAAAAACAAAGTATAAATTACACTAAACTAATATAAACTAATTAATGGTAATGCACGGTTATGACCGGTAATGAACGGTAATAAACGGCAAAAGTGATGGTACATAATTTCTTACGGTAACAAAGAGAAAGAGAAAAGAAAACAACAAAAACAGATTAACTAATTACGGTTATGACCGGTAATGAACGGTAATAAACGGCAAAAGTGCTTCACAGAACAAGTATTGATATCATAAAAACTGCATATGGAGTTGTAATTATCACACATATATTCAATTGGAGAATGCAAGATGAAATTTGTTCGCGCTGTGGAGCAGTAAAATGTGAGATTCAGCCGTAAATGAGCCCTTGGTACCCTAAAGTTCAGTTCTGATAAAAGCAAACTGCAATCAATTAGGCCGTGCAGCAGTTTATGAAGAAAAGTTATTGACGCACATTTTCTCCTTCTTTCTAAAGAAATGAATTGAAAGTGGTCAAGAAGGTTGTTATGGTCAGAGCCCCTAGCTGGATAGATATAATGTAATATAAACTTAATCAGTAGGCTCAATTTTAGTACATACGCATTGATATTGTAATATTAAAATATAATTTGCTTTTAAATTTATTAAAGTTATGACGCGTACACTTGCTAATCACACAATAATGGAGAGATTATAACACGTATGACTTGGTTAGCACAATAGTAAAGAGAGGTTATAATGCGTACGTGCTAAAAATACATAAGCATTTATTATTGTCTGTATAAAATCTCTACTTACCTAACTCCATCAGCAATATCCGGAACTTGTGCAGAAACACTGTCAGGATTCATTATTGTTATTATTTTTTATTATTTATTATGTACAAAAAACCTGTATACACTCAACAAAAATAATCGTCGCGACACCACACTGTTCAATGCGAAATAGAAAGACGAAACGAAAATAACTGGCTTGCTTTCTATGAGAGAGAGAGAGAGAGAGAGAGACAGACAGAGAAACACGCGCACGCCGCACGGCTTACAACTACAGCAAAAAGTGTCGTTACAACTTTTGGTCTTAATTTATTCCGTCTAGTCCCCTTTCGCAACGCGCGATAAGGAACTTCGTTCCAAAAATAAATAAAGTAAATATATGTATAAAAGTATTTTCACATATTATGAAATTCAACAAAAGTGTAATATTCCGTACTATTAGCCTGTGAATTTATTTTGGACGTATTCCTTCAATTTACTTTTGAAATCAATCAAAGAAGTAGATGTTTATAGAATCCGGTAGTTTATTGAAATTCACAAAACCCCTGAAAAATAGTGAGTTCATGGTACTACTGTAGGAAGTACTGTGTACATAAATGTTATTTTTGCTACGTGTGTTATGATTATGTATATCTTTATTGTATGTTATAAACTGTTGAAAGTATTCTGGAGCCATATTATTAGTTTTCTTGAATATGAAAATCATGGTATGATAATAAAGTCTGTTTTCCACTAAAAACCAACCAAGTGTCACCAACATCAATCTTATTGGGGTGAGGCGATTTGCTTTCAAAATTACCCTCATACCACGATTTTGCAATTTTTCAAGCATGTTCAATTTATTCAGATTGAATAAGTACACTATGGATGAGCAGTAATCAAAGTGTGGCTGGATTATTGAATTATGCACTGTGATTTTAGTCTGGCTTGATAAATGTTGAGATATTCGGGTGAAGAAATATAGTTTTTTTGAATTTTTTTTGTAAATGTTTTCAAAATGGCTACTAAAATTTAGGAAATTATCTAGAACGAATCCCAGATATTTAACATTTGGAACAAATTGTATATTTTCATTATTGATGTTTAAAATACTCTCACTAAAATCAATGGTTTCGTACTTTTGTTTATTTTGTCAATATTGTATTTTTTCAATATTAGTATCACTACATGCAATCATGGTGTCATCAGCAAACAGATTAATGAATTCACATTTCACAAAGAGCTCAATATCATTCAAGTATAATGTAAACAATAGGGGACCTAGTACTCTTCCCTGTGGAATACCTACATCATTACTCAAATCTGACGATGTTTGATCCTTAAAACGTACTCGTTGCTTGCGGTGTTCAAGGTAGTCATTCAACCAATCCAACACTTCACCACCAATACCGTACTGCCTTAGTTTAGATAACAATATTCTCCTGTCAATTGTTTCAAAGGCCCTCTTGAGGCCAAGAAATACAGTTACAACAAATTTATTGTTATCTAGATGAGTTTTAATATAGCATATAGTGAGTTGCAGTGCTGATTCACAGGAATACTGCTTTCGAAACCCCGACTGATTATCCATCAATATTGAATTTTCCGAAACATGACGTAGTAATTTTCATAGTGTTTCTAGAAGTTTTTCGATTGGTGGTAGAGTGTTAATCGGACGAAATTCTTCCGCTTTGTATGTATGTGCTATTTTTTGAATGGGTACATCATTACTAATTTTTAATTTATGTGGGATTTTACCAGAAATAGATCTAATTTGTTCAACGAAAGTATTATCCGTAAATTTCAATTGTTCAAGAGGCAGTGGGAGGTCGCCTCGCGATGTTTTGCGATACCCTATGTGATAATAAATTATTTCAAGTCAAATAAAGCTTTATATCCCTTCCTGCATTCGCTTATGAGAAAGATCTGTAATTTTATCATGATAGAACAATTGAAATTTACGGATAATACTTTTGTTGAACAAATTGGAGCTATTTCCTGGAAAAAGTACGCCGAAAAACCAGGTTCAGAGAAATTTTCAGCAGCCTTCAGCCACTGTGGAGCAAGTCATGCTCTGTGAAAATGTTGTTTCTGTCTTGAGGGGTTGTGAGGGTGAATGTTCTGAGGAAATATATTTTGGTGACTTGCAGAAGTTTTGTGGTTGATTTCAGTGAGTTGATTTGAGTGAGAAAACCGGTCCAAATGCACATTTTCAGCAATAATTCAATTCAAACATATTCTATTCAGAAAAAATTTAAGAAATAGTTGAAATTTTATCTTAGTATTCCAGAAATGTCCAAACAAAGGCGTGCATAAAAAAAAATTGAAAGTTATTTGCTTATCTATATATCAAACCTCAAATCAATTATTTTGTGAACTTTGCAGCAATTAGTCTGGACTGGGTTTCATTGTCAGGCAATTGTGGAAATTCTAAAAAGATTCCAAAATCCCCCACAACTGTCTCACAAATGTTCTAGAGTTTTCTGTAACAATATAGTAGATAACCAAATTGGTTGCATTCCTATATAAGGACTATTCAACAAAATATTCTCAAGTTTCTCTGTTTTTCAGTGTGCGGCTTCATGTGGCATGGGCACCAAAACACGTAATGTCACATGTCACAGAGTATACCCAAGGGGAGTGGTGGAAATCATTCCACTACCCGATCTCTACCAGAATAATATTCATCCTCAAAACTATTGTTCAATGCGTAACAAACCACCTACGACAGCAAAATGCCAACTAAGCTATTGTGGCGACCAATATGTTTGGAAAACAGAACCTTGGAAAAAGGTAAATACTCAATTACTACATATTTTCCTGAAATTCATTTCACCAACCTATACTATTCCAACTATAAAAGATGAAATTGCCTCATTCATAAATTCTCGTTGAAAATGTATCCTGTCCTATAAACATTTGGAAAGTTTTTTTCAATTGATTTCAAAACAACTCCACAGATATTGTCGGAATAAAAAAAAACTTTCTCACCATAATTAGAACAAATTTAATTTATTATTATTATATTTAATCCATACAAATCATCATATAGTCGGTTTTTTCAAATTTCTGAAGCTGTCTCGCTAACTACGGCCTAAATGTCATATAAAGTTAGCGAGGCATTCGATATTTTCTGCAATCCTGAATTGAGCAAAGCTTGAACAATGGCAGTACCAAGAGTATTTGGATATTACTTTGGGTAACCATACACAAACTTTATCCAAGTTTAATTTGGGGATTATTTGTGATCAGCAACGAAACATAGAACAATTTGAAAATCAGATTATTATGTAATGTTTATTTTAAAATATGGCAACAAATAATGTTGCCCAAAGAAATAAAAAGGCTCACTGATATCAGAAAATATGAAATGCTTTGTTAACTTCTCTTGAAATTCGGGACTCCGATGCAGTGCATTTTGAATTAAAATCTCTATTCCACTAATAGTTTCAATGTGTTGCTTATTTGTTGCTGAAGGAAATAAAAATTGCTCACTGATATCAGAAAATACGAAATGCTTTGCTAACTTCATCTCGAAATTCGGTACTCTGATTAAGTACATTTTGAATTAAAATGTCTATCCCACTAACAGTTTCAACAAAATTTATTTTCTACGAGATATTGCCTACGTTGAACTACTGGGAGAATGATCTGGGAGAATGATGAATTTCTTGCATTTTTATATGGATTGATACGTGAAATTGCAAATTGTATATTCAATTGCTCTGAAAATGCATTGAAATTTGTAATGATTTCATTTTGTTTATTTACAACATGAGAATTCCGTATTGACTTGAAATTAAATTGCCAAGAAATTTAAGAAATTCCTCAAACCCAAATGCCCTTAGAGTTTGAAAGTCCATTTTTTTTCGGTATAAAATAAACCAACAATATGTGCTAATGGTACAAGACTGACAAATAAGTGTAGAATTCCCACATATGGATAAATACCTATGCATGGAATGGAATATTATTTTGATTAATATATGCATATTGAAGTATATACATACATACCTTTATATTTATGAATAAATGAAGTTTTAACAGAATTTACAACTTACAATTCCTATATCTCAGATATTCACTGGAATCATCAATAATAGCTTCGAATAAATATTTGAAAATTATATACCTGAAATATTTTGTATTCGTAAGTGTCTTACTTTTTTGTCATTTTTGTGGATACATGGGTACTCATCTTCGAGTATGTTTCTCGGTTAACTTATAACTTCATGACTTATATTTCATCTTATTGGGAATTAATGAATATTACGGGATTCGACTGATTCATTGAATCTAATTAGCAAAAATTACCAATGCACTTGCTTTTGGTTGGTGGAAATATATTTATATATTTTAGTCAGATAGTTCATTTTTAGGAAGAGTGAGCATTCTTTATAATGTTGAAATATTTTATTTGGTGACACTACAGTACCCCAGTTGGCAGTTGACAACTGACTAACCTGAATTTTATTTTAAAATTTTGTTTTTCTCAGATGACTGTTTTTTTTGTCCTGTTTCGGGTTGGTATATGACTGCCTAAAAATGTTCCTAGCCAATGCAAAGATGAAATATGGAAATTAAATTCTATTTCACCAATACAAAGGCCAAAAAAACTGGTAACAAACTGAAAAGATATTTGCAACACCAAAATGGAGTGGCTCAAGAATTTTCAATATTTGTTAATTCGATCCAAATACGAGAATGTTCATTAATTCACTTAGTTAAGATGTAGTTGTAAGTTTACCGAGACTCAAACTCAAGGATTAGTACTCATGTATGCACAAAAATAAGCATATGATACAACATAATTTGAACTTTCAAACCTGAGATGGGAATGGGGCACAAATGAATGCAAATTATGAATATCAGCTACATAATTCCCAAAAGATTTATGCCATGCTCTTAGGGTTCATTCCGGCGGATATTCAAGATATATGATTTGGGTTTTAAAGATTTTTAGATAATGTATGAAAAATATAGAATTTTAAAAAGGCAAAGTATCTAGAAGTTCTCAAAAATTGATTTGTTGAAAATATAAACAGGATGTTCATAAAATCAGATGTGGAATCATCTGCGACTGAAAGATAAAGTAGTTGTTTTCTGTTAGACATTCACAAAAAATAACTTCAATTCAATCGTGGATTTTTCAATTCACTGAAAAATCTTTCTATCAATATTCAATTGAGAATGTTTCCCTTCTCAAAAATCTCAATTAAGGTAGTTGTCGTGCTACAAACAGTGTCAAAAATTAGGCTCGCTTGTAGCGCGACGTGATACATGTTCAAACGCTGAATTATATCTTTTTTAAGGGGACTGTACACTCAGAAATGCAACTAGCTTGCGTGACATAGCATATAAGTTATGACTGGACTGTTGGCAACGAATCCAACGATCGCTCGCATTTAGTTGTTCAAGATACAGTGCAGTTTGCTCTAAAACATTGGCGAGGTATAATTATTGAATATAAGAAAAAAAATGAATCTGCAACTTAGTCATACATATGCTCAAAGATACGATTCTGATAAGAAAAAAAGGAGACTATCAAGAGAAAAAAAGTTGCGCAGAGTTGATTTGACCAAAAAAGGGAAATGTTAAGAAAATCGAAGGAAACGTCAGAATGTGTAACATATCAACCAAACGTTGGAATTAACGAATTAAGAGCATCATCACTATTATCAAAAAACATCAATATCAATAATTTATTCCATAGTTTATTTTGATTTAGAAACATCTGGATTGTGCATGACTCATGAAATTTTACAAATCGCCGCCAAATGTGAAAATAGAAAATTTTATATATATGTTAGCCCTACGAAGCATCAATCCTGTGGCGACAAAAATTGCGGGTGTACTACAATTTCTGGTCAATTATATTTGAATGATGTACAAGTCGATTCAATAAATTTAGTGGATTGTTTGGTAGCATTTAAAGTATTTTTAAATTTATCTACAACTCCAAATTTACACGTTGTGCATAATGCGAGATTTGATGAGATTACTGAACAATCATTAATGATAATTTAATAGAAGATTTTACCATGATAGCAGGATTTGTGGATAGCTTAATTATTTTTAGAAAAACGTTCTCAGATTGAAAAGGGCCAGGAATGTTCGAGCTATCAAAATTAGCCAAAGATTCAATACCAAACGATAATTTGCACGAAGCGATGTATGATGTACACATTTTGCAAAAATTGGTTCGCTTCATTGGTAAAGAGTCAGAATTATCAACATACATGAAATCATATAAATAATGTATTTCAGAGCGACCTGAGAACGAAAGAATATTTTGTAATTTACCTAATTTAAGTGCCTTAAAAAATGTTATATCACGGGAATTATTGAAAAAAATTGCGCATCAAAATATAACATACGATTATCTGAAACAAATGTGTCACGATGAAAGAGAAGAAGCTAAAAAATTGGAGAATAGACAATATAGAGTTTCTAAAATAGGAAAGCATTTACTAAATCATTAATGATTTAAAAATAAATGTTTAGTCAATCAAGTGATAGTTAGAAAAATAAATAATATTACATTCATCGTTGTTTAGTTTTTTTTGTAGATTTATCCGTTATATTTTATAAGCCTGTTGATAATTGAATAATTTTTGTTTATGTTTAAAAATATTCGAATTATGCACTGTTGTTTGCCGTTACTCGCTAAAACTACATTTTATTTTATATCTATTCCTATTGTAATATGTTTAAAATGTATCAGTATATATTAACGCAATTATTACTCATAAATATGTGCATTCCAAAACACAGTTCAATTCAAACCCCCAAGACCCTCGCGCTCTCGCTTATTTGAATCACGAGCGCTCGCTTGAGGCCTTGCCACGATTCTCAGCCTTCCCTCTCTTGCACTTCTCATACGCAATAATTTAGAAACTTCTTATGGCAATAACTAAATAACTGTATGGCTACGCGTGTTTAATTTTTTCTATAAAATTTGTAACTTACCTTTTAATAATATACTAGTTTTTCAAAAAGAGTTTTTAGTTATGCCTTAAAATATGGTGTCTGCGGTAGCTCACTATAGGGATTATGTGTTAAACGTTGCAATTTGAAGCCTTATATCTCACTTTCGGTGTGGTGAATGATTCCAAATATTCAATTTGATACAGGTAATAATGTTAACTAAAAGTGGTATGAATATAAACGAAATCTGATTGGAAGTGGATTTCACGACAACTACTATAAGCGCAATACACCAAAATCAGACTTCTGTCAGCTAAAAGAGCAGGCAGGGTTTGGGCAAGGTTTTGGTACATCAGAACACTAATAATCGATAAAAAGTATTAGAAAAAGTAACATACCCTCATGGATAAATAAGTGGCCTCTGTTGGCGTGCATGGCGATTAATTGTCTGAATGACCTTTAACATTCCTGTGTGAGAAGTTATTTGTCATCGAGGTATTTCTAAGTGACGTGCAATGTACCTGTATGTGAAGTTACATGTCGATGAAATGTCTCAATGATCTATAAAGTAATTGAACTATGTATTTAATAGTCACTTCAGACTACATTCTACCGTTATTGAGGCATAATATGCCAAAAATTATCTGTTTGACATTTTCTGGAATCAAAAAAGGTAAAGAGGAAACCATCCTTTTTCTGAAGAAATTGAATGGAAAATAATAGTTCAGTTTGCAACACCCCTTACTTCTGAACCCCAGATTTTAAATTATATGATTCAAATTTAAGAAGGTGAAATCACTTTGCCGATAGGCTGCTCAGATGGATACGGTTAGGCCGTGAGTAAGGTTCAATTAATGACTTTTCCTAGTTAATCAAATTTGGCCACTAAAAAAATTATACATTAATTAACTTGACTAGTTCAAGAGTTGGGCGCCAGACTTGCTAAAGACAAAAGTCAAAGATAAATAAAATTAAATAAATGTTACCTAGCTTGTATGGGAAGGCAAATAAATATGCAATAAATCAACTTAACAAATTTATTCCAGATGGAATTAAAATGATTGGACAATAAAAAAACAGATTGACAATTATACTATAAGAGTATTGATTTCTGTGAACAAAAATTGAGAAATTACATAAAAAACCAGTATTCTCGACTCTGATCAAAACCCGAACATTTACAACTATGATTCCTCCAGTTGTTGGTGCCACGGATATACCTTCGGAGTTCTTGAGTGAGAGAGATGAAGGCTAGTTTCTTGAAGCTGGTCTTAGCGGTTCTAGGAGGAACTTGGTTTCAGCGGTTACGATGAAGATGGTCGTGGGTGGTTCTATAGTTGGTTTTAGACCCCCTTATCGGCGTGAATTTAGTTGATCTTCACGGACCAGTGCTGATATGGATGTGCTGTAAGACCTCCCAGGTTACTAGTCCTTCTGTCTCCGTAGATGGGTTCCCTCCGTAGTATATATCATGCGAAGAAGATGAGAGGAATCAAAATATGTACAAAAAGGGGAGAACAAAGGATATCCTTTGAACCTCAAGTTTTATGTTTCAAATTTCAATCGAGAGTCAAAAGATAGATGCAAATGATAGCATACAATAAAAATCTCAGTCTATATAAAAGACTGGAAGGTTACAGTGAAAGAACAAAGATAATAAATAGCAATCCAATCTGCTATTCTGGATTTAAATTTATAAGTTAATTTTAATAATTTAAAAAAATATTAAAAATGAACAAAATTCAAAACCAAACAAAACAAACCTCACCCAAAACGTTATGTTCAAATTCAGTTAAGTTTTGAAACAAGTAAGTTTTGATAAGGTGATTCTATGTACCAGAAGGTAAAAAAATTTAATGAGGAAAGGTATTCCAAAAGAAATATAAAAATTTCCTTAAATTTTACCAGAGAAAAAATATAGTATTTTAAAGCAAAACACTATAAAATTGCCAGTGCACAAATATACTATTTTAAAGCAAGTGCCAAAGGAAAATATAGCGTTATAACCAAAATACTCTAGTAAGCTACAAAAAATATAGGGTTTCTGAACCAAGATAATAGTCGAGAGTAAAAGTATACTCTTCAGCCAAGATAAGAAGAGAGAGACACACGTCTTTCAGTGAGCACGACTCTCTTAGATAAAGATAAAGTGAAATAATTCTTTTTATTGAAGAATTTCCAGAGATAAACCGAAGAGGGAGACCACACGTCTTTCAGTGGGCACAACTCTCTTAGAAAAAGATAATGTTGAATAATTCTTTTAATTGAAGAATTTTTAAAGATAACTGAAGAGGGAGACCTCACGTCTTTCAGTGGGTACAACTCTTTTAGATAAAGATAATTTTTCAAATCGATAAACAGGTATTTCTCAAAAATTTTTGTGAATCTCCCTGCTCTTGACGACAAGGTAGTAACTGAAGTGAATTGACTCTGCAACGATCAAAAATCAAACAAGCTACACCGGGAATTGAATGGAGTAATAGATATAAGAAATTTATTAAACAGAAATCAACTTTCGCTTGAGGCATATATTGAATCGAATCGAGTGTCCTGAGACCGTTAGGCCAGAGGTACCACTCTCTCCATAAGCAATTCTTTCTCAAGAGAAAAGAAAATTACTCTCATAAACATATAGTTATGAAATAAAGAAAATTGCTTACCAGAGAGCCGTCCTATTAGTCACTCCAAACTGTCCCAGAACAATCGAATTCGCCCTTCACTTCAATTGGAATCCTTGGAACAAACCGGTGGTCGTGTGAGGTAGGTAAGCTCTAGTCCATTCGAAATTACCAATTACTTGGTACCTAAAAATGCAAAAGCGTAGAACTGATTTCCAATAAAAAAAAACAGTTCCCAATATTCGGAACAGATGTTACGTTAGCCACAATATGTACTATGAATGATTTGTCAAAATGGCCGAAATATCTATATTTAACCTTCAAAAATTACCATGCGGTATATCCAAGAATTCTAATATTAAAAGGAAAAAAAAAGCCAATCACTCAACATTAATTGAAAGATAAAGAGAATAATATTACTCAACTAAACTCCAGCAGTGAAACTTATTTAACTTATAGATCTTACGTACCAAAATCAATTCACTCAGTCCACCTGCCTATCTCGACGTTCAAATCAAGAAAGAGAACGATTATCCTCTCGGTTCGAACAAATCACCAATTCTATCTGGGTTTTTTCACAAACTGTTCTTGGTTTTTCTCTATTGAAAAACACTTGGAAAAAACACAGCTTGACGACAGGAATACAACTGTCACGATACCATTTTCACGAGACGACAACAAAGGCGCACTCTTCACGACCTGAGCAGTGACTACTGATCCGTTCCACCGTAAAGATAATCGGAAACGTTATGAGAAATTGGTTATGTATAAAGAAGTAACGAAAAATTCGTTACAAGTTTGAAAGAATAGTATTGGACTACACATCATTAATTTACCTGCTTCCACTTGACTGAGTTCTAAATATTTTCAGTGTTCACACGAATGCTGGAAGAAAGGAAGACAAATTCGTATTATTAATTGTGTCAGCGTCGGTTCACGGCGACAGGTACCCAAACATTATTGCCGTAAAAATTTGAAACCTCGTAGAAAGCGCAAATGCAATCAATGGAGATGTAAGTGAATAAAACTCAAATTTTCCTTTCTTTTTCAATTCAGTTTTTTTCAAAGGTCTGCACAGCTGCAGAGAAGTAAAATACTATTTGAAAACCCAAGAAAACAAGGATTATGTGATAGCAGTGAACGAAAGGCCCGTACAAATCTATTGCTACAAAATGGATACACCAGAGCCACAAGAATATATCAGTTTGCACTCTGATAAATATAACTTCGCAGAAATATATGATAAAAGGTAGAATTGCTTTTATTGAAAATTTATGAGAAATATTAATTGTCTTTTTTGTCACAGGTTGAAAGATACAAGACATTGTCCATATAATGGTCAAAGGAGAGACAACTGCCACTGTGATCAACTTGTTCCAAGTTCGGGATTCACCAAATTCTGGAAGGTCAGATTGAACCTAACTTCTATGCAAATAATAGGTATTACCACTGAAAATGACGGTTGTCTGCCAAATTTCATATTCTGACCATTTCTAGGAAATGACTTCACGTTTTCAAAACAAATTAAAGGGAAGCAAATTCCATTTGGTACAGCTGGTGACTGCTATAGCTCTGTTCAAGGTTGTGCTCAGGGAAAATTCAACATCGATTTGACCCATACTTCTTTCAAGTTGTCTAATAGGGTGAGGTGGGAAAAGCTGGGATCATATGCCTCAGTAGAGATAAAAAGAACAGTAAGTATATCTGCCAAGCAATAACTTCCTCCTTTTCTTCTCAATTCAGTTATAACACTCTCAAACGGACTCAGTCAAAAATTGTGAGAGTACAAAACTGTCAGTTGTCGTTTTTGATAGTTGCTAAAAGAACAGGTTTGTTGAAACTATATAAAGCATTTTTAAATTTTCATATCTTCATATCTTCACATTATATCTATATATTTTATATTTTCAAATTATTTCATAACGAATCATCTTCAACTAGTTATGTAATGATCACCTACTGAAATTGATGGAACATACAACAACATGAAGCCACGTACAAGCGATAGTTACATTGGAACTAAAGCTTCTGTGGTATCCCCTGTTTATTTACTGTACGCACTTTAATCATATATACCTTTTTTGTAAATATTTTCTTGGTGAATAAACTTTATTATTATATTATTATTATTCAATTCTAGATTATCACAGTTCTTGGTGTTGTTATTCAGATAAGGCAGCACTTTGATAAGAAGATTTAAATTGGTTCCAGCAAAACATTTTTCAAAGAATACATTTTTCCCTATATTTTTCCATAAAAATGTAATCTATTAACCATGTTATTTGTCGTGATAATGAATAGTTTGGTACCTTGGTAGAATTTTGGCGTAAAATATATTGATGAAGTGTGGAATACTGCCCAACAACCGCAGTATTATGAGTGCACCAACCAATAATTGAAATACGTGCTAATACCTATATTTAATTTTGATACTGATACATCAGATAAGAGGGTACACACAAAATTGAAATAATAGCTATTTTTGAAATGAAATATGTGGTCATTTATATACCGTATAATCTATAATTTTGAATCATCATTATCATTTGATGTTTGCAAATAAAGGAAATTAGTATTTTCGAAAGCTCAAATAGAAAAAAGTGTACTGATTTTAATCAGCATGATACCTGACTACTCATCCCCATAACATTTAGAAGATCTTGACATAAGGATTAATGAAGAATGTAAAAAAAGTAAAGCAATAACAAAACTGACGAAACAATAAAAATGTTACATAACAGAAAAAAAAGAACAAAATAACTTATTGGAAGCACTCTTTTCTTGCCTTTTTTTTCGGCAAAATCTTTAATCAACTCGTCTAAAGGAATACAATCCATAAGGTCACTTTCTATGGACCTAATTGCCAAATTACTGAGTCTCTCTTGTGCCATAGTTGATCGTAAAAAAGTTTTTATTAATTTTAATTTTGAAAAAGACCTTTTTTCCAATGCTACAGATACTGGTAGTGTTAAAAAAAATCGTATTGCCACTGCAGTATTTGGAAATGTTGAAATTAAATTGTTCTCTAAAATGTGTTGAAGAATTAACTGAGAATCTAACTCATTTTGCTCTGGTGAGTGGCATTTTTAACGAATAATTTCATCAAATAAGCCATTTGCATCAATATCTGATTCTTTACATACTTCATCTTTCAAATGAAATGATAAATTTTCACACGAGTTTCTTAATTCTTCTTCATTCAAGCTGAACTTTTGATAAATAAATACAATTTTTTTATTAAATTGCTCCAACCCCTTGAATCTTTCATTAAGAGATGATAAGGTCGTATGTAGTATAGAGAAGAATTATTTTACTTTGTAATTCGTTTTCGGGTCTGTTATAAGTTCGTCAGTCCTTTCATAATCAAACTGTCTTTTCTTTTTTCTTTGATGAAGATAAAAAATTTGGTTCAATTTCTAATTCTTTGGCCAGCTCCCTGGCGTCTACAAGAAGTTCGCTAAATCCCTTATCATCGCTTAAGTCTAAAAAAAATGTTTTTATTTTGTTTAGACAGTCTAAACAAGCTTTTAGATTTATACTTCGATTCTGCATTTAGAGAATTGATTTTAAATAAAATATTGTGCCAGATTACTACAGAGCATAAAAAATTGTGTTTTGGATTTGTTGCGAGCGATCGAGCTAGGTGTGATGTACTAAAATCTTTTGAAGATGCGGATGCATCCATTCCCAGCAAACATGTTACGGGTGGGCCTCTAGAGGCACTTTAAAAACAGCCGACAGGCAACATAAGTGGGCAATAATCATGATAAGTCGGCCTGGCTACCCCGTATCGTGATGGCCTCCAGACTACCACCCGCTTCATTACATAGCTGGACTTCAGCGGATAGACAGAGTTAAGATGAACTGATATTGCATGGTACAGATTATGGTGCATTGTGGGTATCCTACTAATCAACCGCGTCATTCCACTGTTGGGATTTCATTAAGATGTCTAAAAACCCTGGTGCTTGCACTTATACCTGGAGAAGTTTGGGGTCGACTTGGCGACACTTAGCCTACTTGATAATAAAGATTACTAGCGTGGCAGATGGCGCCAATTCTGTTTTAGTTTCAATTCAGTAACAGGGTATATTTATTTCCTCGGCTTTCTTTTTGAGACAAACTGTTCGCGGGTGGTAATTCTAGCTTTGCTATTGGTTGAAAAGAGACATCTGTCAAACTTCACCAATAGCAAAGCAAGAATTAGAAGCTCCCGAACATTGCACAAAGAAAGCACTGTCGTGTTGTTTTTCGTATTTTGTACCATTTGAATTTGAGGTTAACTGCATTTTGACAGACGGAGAATTGGAAAGGAAATTGTCATTAAATTGCAGAAAATATAGAATTCAATGCATACAATATGAAGAACTATGAAAATATCATTATTAGGCAATTCATCTAAATACAGGTGAATATTCGAATCTGCGGCTTTATACTGTCCACACAAAATACAAATGTTGCCCATTCTACAAAAAGTATCCTTACACACTACACTACCTGAAAATAAACAATTCCTCCGCACTAATGAACTGATGAACGAGTGATTTTTTAAAGAACAAACTCAGGAATAAGCTAAGCAAGATTTCAAATCGAGGAGATGGAAAACGTATAGATACCTGCAAAACACTGAATATTATTTCATATAAGATGCTGCAGATGTCAGAAAATAAGTTCTAACACTAAGCAAGAATATAAACAAACATTTTTGGACGGCGCCATCTACCACAGAGAGTAGCTCTGTTGAAGTAACAGGTGGTGTCCCCTCGAAAATCTAAACAATATCGTATCAGTTCATTCACCAGGGTTTTCAGACATCTTAGATTTCATCAATGATCTATGCAATTATACAGGGGCGTCGAATTCAAAATGCGGTACATGGAAGTATAGGGTATCTTGGCAATGAGCAATGAGCATAAAGAGGGTTTCAATGAAAACAAAATGGCCTATATAAGCGCCTAAGAAGTATCTAGCATTAAATCTTAGAAAACAGTGAAACTTCAATGAAGATATTAGGTCATTATCATACCCAATAAATTCACCAAACATTCAGAATCGACTGATTCATGGACTAGATATATACAATTCACGGTTTTCACTCTCTGAAGCCACTAATTGTAGAGGATTTCTGAAACTGTAGAGCCTGACTGTTCCTATTTACCTAAACAGACAACTTTTTCTCAATTTCAACCATTTTTATTGTATTTCAAATGGTTTCCAAGATACTCATCCATATTTCCCATATATTGCATTTTAAACTGGCCTGGAAATTCATCAAATAGATAGAATGACAACACACAAATATGAAAAAAATTATCGCAAATCTTTAACGGGTAATTTCTGGCTAAATTCAAAACATCCATAATAAATATGCGTATGTTCAGCCAAAGCGGCAAAACTGATATCATTCCAATTATTTACCGACATCGGTGTGCCGCTGCCGACATCTTACCGCAGTTAACAGCAATGACCCGTCTATTTACCGCTCATTCATGTTTGCTGGGTTACTTTTAAAAGAGCATCATAAACCTCACCAATGTGATATCTCAAAGGTTTTATAGCGTCTATTCTACTGGACCAGCGTGTATCAGATCGTGGTTTTAAAGTTAAATCTGTAAGGCACGTTTTTAAATTGACCATCTTTTAATCGACACGGAAAAAAAACACATATATCTCTTGAACAATGTCAAAGAATCCGGACACCTCAAAATAAATTTTGGCAGCATCGTTAATAACTAAATTTAATGAATAATAATAAACAAGGAACAAAAAATGCTCGCGGGTTTATATTTAAGATTCGTGTTTGTAATCCACTGTGTATTCCACGCATGTTTGCTCCATTATCATATCCTTGTCCTCGCAAATCATGTATACTTAAATTTAATTCTACTAATAAATCTGTCACATAGTTATAGAAGCCAGCACCAGTAGAATCAACTATAGGGCAAAATAAAATGAAATATTCACGTATTTAAATTTTTTTCGTCAACTCGTTTAATAAAACAAACCTCTAAACTACACTCAATTGTTCCGTATGACTCACATCCGGTGTACAGTCGAGGGTTATAGAGTAATATTTGTTTTCTTACTAGATCTAAAATAGTAGTTCTTACTTTCGAGCCGATTGAACTTATCAATTCATTTTGAATTGTATCGCCTAAATAGTTTGCCATACCGCTACGCTGCTTTGATTTTTATGTGTGCGTCGAACATGTTGCTCCATTACAGAATCAAATTCGGTGAACGTTTCTATTAATTTTAAGAAGTTTCCGTTATTATTTTCATATAATTTGTTAGATCTACCACGAAAAGCTAAACATTGAGACATAAAAACTGCATTGCTGGAATTATTCTTTCACTGACACGATACCAGTTTTTTTTCTACATGCAATGAACTTAATTGATTTTCATTCATAGTAACTCCCTTAGATAACATATTTGATGAGTTTAACCAAGATCCGATATTTTTTTTATGGGAGTCACTCTTTTCGTGTCTGTTTAGCACTGGTGACAAATGTTTCCAATCAGAACAACCTTCCTTATTAGACGAGTTGGTCAAAGACTTACCAAAAAGTGCAAAAGAAACAGTAAACCAGTAAACCGCATCTCTTGTTGTTGAGTAAATCAGCCACTCCCTTTTAACTTTCTCTCCATTGGTGAGGTTATGATAAAAACATCTGGCATAAAACTTTCGGCCTTGTGAGTTTTCTGGATAGATCCAATTCGTAATTTGATGGGGTCCTTTTTCTGTTATAAATCTTGCATCTGCGGATGTAATTATTTCGGGCCACTCTCCAGGGTCTTCAGATATTATGGTGGAGTTAGCAAATAGTAATGTTGACGCTGCTGGAACGTTTTCAGTATGATGTTCCTGGGTACTATTTATATTATTACAATCAGAAACAAATGAGGAACTTGGGGCTGAGGAACTTGGGGCTGAGGAACAAATAGGGCGAGCATCGTCGGTATTTTCAAGTTCAGGAAGAACACTTATTTCTGACGGTTTCAAATATTTCTTCAGAGAATCAGCTAATTTTTCCTTCTCTTCCATTTTCTGCCGTCTTTGTTGGCGGAACTGATGACTTGACAATCTCTTTCTTTTTTTGCCCTTTTCCTTAAATAGGAAATGTCATATTGTTAGCAATCTTATTTAGGTCTTTGGAAAAAAAAAATTAAACGTTTAATATCTCGAAAACAAATGAGTTTTGATATAGGATATGTTACATGGTGATCTATTTGAGAAAAGTTTTACAACTGTATTTACCAACAAATTGGATTACATATTTTGAATACCCTGTACAATATTTGTTGAAAATAAATATGTATTAGTATGTATTACAGGACCTTGAAAAAAAATACCCAAAAATACTTTACAATTAGTAGTTGGTAGTTGCAAGGTAAAATTATTAGCCATATTGTTAATTGCCTTTTATTGGAAAAAAAATTTAAATGTCAAATATCTCGAAAACTACTGAGTTTTGATAAAGAACATGTTTCAAAAATTTTAATTAGGATTAAGCGTAGAATAGTAAGAATATACCGTATTTAGTTTTAGTTACACTACTTACATTTTTTGCACTGAAATATTCACCTCACTAACTAACTATCCAATCAACTAATCTGATTTGCAGAACAAACTAGAATGACCCATTTTACAAAATCCAGACATATTTATATGAATTTTTATTTTTTGCGGCTTTCGACAGACGACTTTTAAGCCTTTCTCGAATAAAAAAAGCAATAAAAACATTTCTCTATATATACTCTCTTTGTTTTTGATACTTACTGTTACCGCTAAGCCACCTGTGATACTCGGACTTTTTAAGCTAGCCGCTATCGCTAATAGCAAAAGAGTACCGAAAGAGAATCATGCATTAAACATGAATTGGAGCCGACGCGCGGCATTAGAAAGAAGAGGTCGTTGGTACCGTTTATTTAGCCTAATTGCCGCCCTTAGATTTTGCCGCCTGTGGCTTTTGTCTACATTCGCCACATAGTTGGCGCGCCCCTGTTTAGTTTTACTTGTTAGTTAGTTCGATCATTTGTTAGTTTGGGTCAAATCTTGCAAGTGAATTTTTACCGACTTCTAGTCATCCGAATAATTTGAAATTTGGCAGGTGTTCATAATTCCGGTGACAATGCATTATGGAATTTTTGTTAGAGAAAAAACAAAATGGCGCCTGCAAGATGGCAGACGAGATTTGTAATTATGATCCGTTTTGATTGAAAATTGGAATATGAGGGTTTTTGGGGTAGTTCATGAATTTTTGTCAAAATTCTTAAATTCAAGATGGCGGCCCCAAGATGGAGGACAAGTTTTGTGATTATGGTCCAATTCGATTCAAAATTGGTATGCGGGGGTTTTCGGGGCCGCAGATTTCGAATTTTTTGTCAAAATTTATAAATTCGAGATGGTGGCTCCAAGATGGAGGACGAGTTTTTTTATTATGGTCATATTTTATTCAAAATTGGTATGTGAGGGTTTTCGGATTCGGAGATTATGAATTTTTTGTGAAAATCTATAAACTGATAATGGCGACTTCAGGATGGCGGACGAGTTTTGTGATTATGGTCAGATTCTATTCAAAATTGGAACTGTTTTTGGGGTCGGAGATTATGATTTCTTTCAGCTCAAAACTTACAGGGAAGACACCTTGTAATAACGATGCTCTATTAGTAATGATTAAGGCAAACTAACTAAAAAGCAAGAAATAAAATAACTAATAAAAAATGTTTTTAAAGACAAGCTTTTATTCAAGCCGTGTACTAAAACGTATTATTAAGTTTAAGTCATCGCTGACAATGATTTGATATTTTTTGTTGAATTATTTGGTTTCAGAAAGCTTGTCGCGCGAATTGTAATAAAATTAATACTTTGACAAGTTGTTACTTACCAACCAATCATTGGCCAATGAAATTAATTGGTACCTACTTTTATTAACACTTCGCGCGACAAGCTTTTTGAAACTGAATAATTCAACAAAAAATAATAAAATCATTGTCTGCGATGACTTAAACTTATTTTATGTTTTAGTACACGGCTTACATAAAGCTTGGTCTTTAAAAAGTTTTTTTATTAGTTATTATATTATTATATAGATTACTTTCGGAGTTTCATTCATTGATAGCAATATTTTCAGAAAGTCCATCCATTATCTTGACTGTGTTGTGTGAGTAATTATAATTTAATAACTTCATTAGTTGCTGAAGTCCTCGATTTTCAAGTCGAATATTTATTTTCAGTCGTAATACCACATGAGAGTGAGAATAAAGTGAAAATAATTCGACAGATTTTTGAAAACTTGTTGCCAGGCAATAGACACGAGAGGCCGACGGGCTCGAGTGGCTATTGCCAAATGGCAACAAGTTTGAGAAAGAAATCTGGAGAATTATTTTCTACTTTATCGAACTCTCGTGCGGTATTCTGTAGATTATTTTTTGAATTTACGATTACAAACACACTTCCTCGCAAAATGATATAATAAACTAAACCGGTTTTGATTCATTTCTCACTTTTCATGCAAATTGATGACAGACGTCAAATAAAAAATATAGGTTGTCAAAGAATGAAAACAAAGTACCTCAAATTATTCCCGCGGCAATTCTAGGTAGATTATTCTCACTTATAATCTCCCTAGAGCATGAATCATTGGCGGAAATTTTTTGAGTCTATGAATTTTCTTTCAAAATTCATGTACGAGACAAATTTCCTGCAATTAATTCAAGCACGTGGGGGATTCGGTAAGAAAATTTTATACCGGAATTATATTCAAATAGAAAACATTAAGTAAATATTTATTTTGACGTTATTCACAAATAAATAGAGGGCTGTGTGTAATGGGAGTTTTGGGGGAGATTTTTTTCTGATTTTCCCCGTTTCCTAGTAAAATAAAATATATAATATCAGATAAACTATTATGTAAAATTAATTGATTTCATACAATTTTCTTACTAGGTTTCAGGGAAATGTTAATATTGACTAAAAATGAAAGTGGATACGTTCGTATTGTGGGAGATCTTTTTTTATTTTCCCCGTGCCCTAGTAAAATAAAATATATAATATCAGATAAGTTTTTATATAAAATTGATTGTTTTCATACAATTTTCTTACTGGGTTTCAGGGAAATGTCAATATTGATTAAAAATGAAAGTGGATATGTTCGTATTGCTGGATATTTTTTTTTATTTTTTCCGTGCCCTAGTAAAATAAAATTTGTAATATCAGATACATTATTATATAAAAATAATTGATTTCATATAATTTTCTTACTAGGTTTCAGGGAAATTTCAATATTGACTACAAACAAAGGTGATATACAGCAAAAAATATATAACTATACCTATACTTGAATATTTTTCATATTCTTTCAGGTTTAATTCTAAGAAAAATAATATTAGCGGTAATCATTTGTTTTTCAAATAATTAAGGAAATCGGGATATTTTATTCTTTATTCTAAATAGAATGTTGTTGGCGTATGTTGCCGGTTAAAAAAATATTTTGTAAACTTAGCCATGGATTTGACATTCACTACTCCTGTCAATCAATATTTTATTTGTGGCATTATAAGTTCCTCATGACATTGTATACAATTATAAGTTAGTAAAAAAGTGATAATAAAATGAACTTTCAATCGTATGAATTGTGTTCCTTTTGCAAAGAATCACTGCACATTAAAATGTACCATAAAAATGTAAAATATCTAACATACCTAGTGGAAGAATCTGGATTAATCCTGAGCAAGAAAACTTATTTAAAGAGATTGGAAAAATTCTGCGTGATATTGTGCCTTCTTTTGGAAAAAAAAAACTGAACATTATGTTTTATTCACCACTTAGGAAAGAGGAGGTAGAAGTGGAATTTTTGAAGAATTTAAAATTAATTAATGATATTATAGAATGTACACCTTGATAAATCGTTGTAATATTTCCAACTTATAAAGTAAGTAAATAAAAAATATTATCAATATTATTTTTGTCTAATTATATGATAGCTGTTATTTGCCGCGAAATTTCCACTTATTAATTTTACGTCTACATGCTAATGTGGATGAAAAATTTTCAGAAAATTTGCTGGTTACCATAGTAACAATGTCGAAATAAAGCATCTGATTGGTTGAAAATGTCTGGTATAACATTTTCACTATAATAATGTTTTGATTGGCCAAAACGTACATGAATGATTTGAATTGAAAGTTTTCATTGGTTTCTAGAAATGTCAAAAAATAATCAATATAATTTATTGCATACTGCACACGAATTTCATCAATCAGTGAATGAATATCACGAACATTCTTTCCTTTCAGGCAACCTCAGCATCTGGTAGATGTGGGGGATTTTGTGGAAATTGTTCACCTGAACCTACTACAGGACTTGCTGTGGAAATAACTTGAAATCACATAACAATCCACCTGAGATGAAGACACTGAACAACTGGAATGTTTGAAAATGGTGTAATATTGGGAAACTGCTATGAAAATGGGATTTCAGGAATATGTCATGACATTTATTGCAATTCAGAATAGGTATAAATCAGTTAACTTTTTGACATTGCACTAGCTTCAATCTCATAGTTTTTATCACAATTTGTTTATTGGAAAAATGAACTCCGTTTTCACCACAATCCAAAACGTGATTGAAAGAGGAAACTGTACCTAAGATTTATAAGGTTATGAAAAATCACCATGATGGTAACGAATTCACCCAGTTACTCCAAAGGCCATTTCTTGATCACAACCTGTATTTCAGCTTTCTCAGATATTTTAAAGGATATCATACAAGACTTCAATTGTATTATAAGAAAAACTGACCAGTATTTTAGTATTAATATTTGTGCGTAAATTAAATTTTAAGTAGGTTAAAAAAACTGCCATACCAAATTGTTATCCTTCAATTGAAAATTTGTATTTATAAACAATGAGTTTGTTGATATGTAAAATGAGTTATAGCATTGATTATTTTTTGTTCAGTTTTTAGGCAGCATAGTATCAAATGTTTGACATTATCATGAGAACTCAATATAAAAATAAGGCACGAATCATCAAATTCGTTAAATATTTTCCTTTGTAATTAGAGAGCAACAAAATATTGATTGATTAGATAATGAATTACATTTGTATGAGGGGTTTGTTCATTGTTAACAAGTGGCTAGAATAATTTATCACTTTAGTTTCACAGATTATATATTTCAAATGAAAACTTTGAAACTGATATTTTTTAACATTGGTTTCCATCAGAAAGGAAAGAACTTTTTCATTTTTACGTTATAGACCCTCATTTTGGTCATGAAGATTTTTTAGTTGAAATCAATACAATGACCTATCACCAAAACCAGGAGTTTCATAATCTTTCCTGACTTCTAATTCTTTAGACAAACATATAGGACAATTCCCAAATTGAAAAGAAAGAAAAAATGCTTCTATGATAACAACAAGCTCATTCCCATCTACCTCATATTGAGGTGTTATATACCAGTTGAGATACGACTACAAATGAATAACACTTTGGAGTTAACATTATTTCCCATGCAAGTTCAAACAACTCTATGCATGTTATACTTAGTTTAAGGCTCTCAGGCATTGTTAGACAAATTTTACTGCCAATATTGTTTTGTCTCATCTCATATCAGATGAGTCTGAATCAACTAGTCCTAGAAAGTCAGATTTTTTATCTGTATATTTATTCATGCTACTGCCAGTGTTGTAAATATAATTCTATTTATTTTATTGTAGATTTTTTTATGGTAAAAGCAACACCTTATAGGTTTTGCCTTTTAATCGTTTCCAAGTTGTTTTCTCAAGACTGTTCAAATACTCATAATGTTGAAGAAATAATTTGTTTTCCAACAATACTGCATGCAGTGATTAGTTTTGAAGAGTTTACTATTGCAGCTGATTAGGTTACACAACTACAACACTTATGTCATCATCTCAATATGGCTTCATCAGATGAATTGAAGTGATAAGCACAATTAATTATTTTCTCGACTGTACATATAATATTTTGTAGAATCAGCGGGTATTCAGTCAGGTTTCAATAAAAAAAATACTCTTCTTTACTTTTCCAAGCTTTTGATAAATTCATTTTGTCTTTATCAAGGCTAAAAAATGGAATGGTTGAAAATATCAAATATGAAAAATGGTATGAACTTACATGTAAAATGGGATATCGACATAACGACTTCAAAAATTTGTCACACTGATAGACATTTGCATTTTTTTATTTATTATTGTGAGTAGTGGATGTTTCTTTATTAGGATTGTATGAATCTTTATTATGCATAAAATTCATTTTTAACCGACGAAACCAAAAAGGAGGAGGTTCTCTAGTCGACGCGTATATTTTGTTTTTTATCATTTTTTTTTATGTATGATCACGCGTAACTTTTTACTGAGACGTCCGATTTCCGATAATTCTTTTTTCAGTGGATAAGGTGTACTTCGAAGTTGGTCCCATTTGAATTTAAAAGATGAAATCCACCCCTAAGGGTAGCAAAATGAAGGATATTGATCACACACCCTCTGAATTCTGGTCCGTTAACCGATTCTATCAGCTATAACTTTGTACTGGTATCTTCGATTTGGATGATTCTTCTTTTATCAGATAGGGTATACCTCATAGTTGACCATATTTGTTCCACCCTTACGGGTAGAAAAATAGGGGATAATTGATTTTTCACTTGTGAACATTGGCACACATATGTAGTTGACAATGACAGATCGCTAGTGTCATCATCACAATCATTATATTGTATGAGAGGATGGAATGATATACAAAGTAATGAAATGAACTAACCAGAACAACAAAAATAATTTGTATTACAACAAATAGTAAAAGTAGATAATCATATTATTTAACTGGTAATAGTTGAGGTAAGGTGGGTAAGTAAGTAATTTGGAAGTAATAAAAAAACAAGCAGTTAGTAATCAGTAGATTTCAGCCACAAAAAATTAAAAAATAAAAACTTTTTAACAAAAAATTAAACCGACGAAATACGGAACTGAAAAGTAAAAAATAAAATCAACCTTCTAAGTCTCAATAACTAGGATCCTAAACTAATGTAAGTAACTAATTTTGAGTCGGCGCCAAACGAACAATGAACGAAGATCATTAAATTACTTCAAAAAAATTATCAGAATGTCACCGCACAACTCGGTGCCATCATTTTACGCCTTACCTAATTCATTTGCTTGTTTGTTTGGCGCCGACTCAAAATTAGTTACTTACATTAGTTTAGGAGCTTAGTTAATGAGACTAAGAAGGTTTATTCTATTTTTACTTTTCAGTTCCGTATTTCGTCAGTTTAATTTTTTGTTAAAAAGTGTTTTGTGAGTTGATATGAGTAAATTTTGCAGAGTTGTTCGATGTCAAATCTCTTAATTAATCGCCACCATTTCTGAAAGAAGTCTTTTTGTCAAATTTTGTTCTCGATGTATAATTTTTTTATCATGATAATTCATTATGTGATCTTGGTTCACTACATGATCAGAGAGTGCGAAAAAAAGTTTTTGGAGTCTACAATTACTTTTATGACCAGCGATTCGAGATTTCAAAGTTTGACTCGTTTGTCCAATGTAATTTTTGTCACAAAAACTACAAGGTATACTATAAACTGAATTGCTTTTCATCGGTGCAGATTTTTCGTCTTTCAATATTGTATACAGGGTGGGGCACCCCATACGACACGGTCCCTGTAAACCAAACCATTGATTTTTTCGGGAATTTCTCCATTTAATTATATGTATATTGATTAAGGCTGCAAAAGGAAATTATTTTGGAGTCTACAGGGTGGCTCAAAAAAGTGTGACAGTTGTGTTTTTTTAAATGGAACACCCTGTATTTTGTTTCACTTTTGAAAAGGTCGGGAAAAAATAATATGATTTCATATAAGGTACTATGTACCTAACTATAACCGTTCTCGAGTTATTGATTTTTTAATGAAAATGCTGGGTACAATTGGAAACTAAATAACATCGAAATGTATAGAAATCATCCCTTCAAATTCTGACCATGCATAAAAGACGTTTTGGGCTATTTATTTCGATAAAACCCGTTTCTCAATATTATACAGAATGTTCAAAAATCATTGTCACTTTTTAATAATTTCGGACAAGATAACTTTGTTATTTCGAATAGAACACCCTGTATTTTTTTGGTCTAAACAATATAAAATTCAATTATCTTTCATTTCATATTGGGGTTCCCTATACCTAACCTAAATAGTTTTTCAGATATTGGCTCTTTCAAATAGTAGTTCTTATTTCAATGCATTCTTTGAATCAAGATAGCTTTGAAACGACATTTATTTGATTTGCTCACATAATTCTCATTGACAGTTGTTCTACTTCACTTCATCGAAAATATTTACTGTTCACTAAAATGAAGTTATCATTTACATTCATATTCTGACAGTAGTTCGTTAAACAGACTATACAATTTTTTTTTATTATTCAACTGAAACAACAACAAAATATGAAACACAAATGTATTTAATTCAAAGTAGGTGCTCGAAATGACGACCATCCTGTTGAATACAAAGAGCCACTCTCTCTATGAAAGACTTCTTAACATTTAATAACATTTGAGGTGTCACTCTTTGAAAAGCAGCCCTTATTCTCTCCTTCATATTTTCCAGTGTGGTTGGAGGAGTGTCGTAAACCTTATTCTTCAAGTATCCCCATAGGAAAAAATCGAGGCAAGTCAAATCTGGTGATCTCGCTGGCCAATTTTGTGGTCCTCCCCTACCAATCCATTTATTCGGAAAGCACATATTAAAAAACTGTCTTAAAATTGTAAAAAAAATTGACCATTCAAGTTTCTATAAAAAAAGTATGGTCCTATAACTTGTGTACCTATAATTCCTCCCCACACGTTAACAGACCATCTATCCTGGTGATCCAGAGTGCGAAAAAAATGAGGATTCACATCACTATAATAATGGAAGTTGTGTCTGTTCACTAAGCCATTGTTATGAAAAGTAGATTCATCAGAAAATGAAATGGAATAAAAAGAAATGTTCATCCTCACTAAACTTGTCCAGAACCCATAGACAAAACTCGATTCGTCGATGGAAGTCTATTTCATATAATTCCTGGTGCATCTGAATACGGTACGGGTGAAATTTGTAGTTTTTTATTACCCTAGAAATGCTCCGTCTGCTTATCCCTGTATCTTTCTCGATCTTACGTTAACTCGTATGAGGGTTTTCTATGATTGATCCCTTAATAAGAAATTCATTTTCCTCATTTCCAATGATAGGTTTTGGTCTATTTGCCTTTTCATAAGCTACACTTCCAGTCCTACGAAATTGATGTAGCAATCGTTTGAAAACCAACTTGTTTGGATGATTCCGGTCTGGATATTTTTGGGCATACACCCTCGACGCCAAAAGGCAATTCTCTAAACACTCATCAATCGCTAAAATCATAAATATCCGCCCTTGAATGGGATAAGTTTTCATTTTCAACGCTAATAATTCAGTGAATGTTTTGAATAACGTAAAACAATAACTGTCAATAAGAATTCTTTCAACAAGTTGAATAAATGTTGTTTCAAAGCTATCTTGATTCAAAGAATGCATTGAAATAAGAACTACTATTTGAAAAAGCCAATATCTGATAAACTATTTAGGTTAGGTATAGGGAACCCCAATATGAAATGAAAGATAATTGAATTTTATATTGTTCAGACCAAAAACATACAGGGTGTTCTATTTGAAATAACAAAGTTATCTTTGTCCGAAATTATTAAAAAGTGACAATGATTTTTGAACTTTTTGTATAATATTGAGAAACAGGTTTTATCGAAATCAATAGCCCAAAACGTCTTTTATGCTTAGTCAGAATTTGAAGGGATGATTTCTATACATTTCGATTTATTTAGTTTCCAATTGTACCTAGCATTTTCATAAAAAAAACAATAACTCGAGAACGGTTATAGTTAGGTACATAGTACCTTCATGAAATCATATTATTTTTTTCCTGACCTATTCAAAAGTGTAACGAAATACAGGGTGTTCCATTTAAAAAACACACTTTTGATTTGTCACACTTTTTTGAGCCACCCTGTAGACTCCAGAATAATTTCCTTTTGCAGCCTTAATCAATATACATATAATAAAATGGAGAAATTCCCGAAAAAATCAATGGTTTGGTTTACAGGGACCGTGTCATATGGGGTGCCCCACCCTGTATATTGCATTTATTGAAATGATATTTCTTTGAGATATTTTAATATTGAGTTCACTTTTGAATACAATAATAATTTTGGGAAACAAATTTTTAATGCGTGGTATTGATCCGAAAGTATAGTTTTCCCAATATCAATTGCAGAAGCATAAAAAAGTCTTGCGGAGAAATCCTGTGAGCAGCAGTGGCGGAGATAACTAATTTTATTTAGATATTTTAAGATTTTAAAAATACTTCATAAATAATGAAAAATGAAAAAAAATTAAAGACAAGCTTTTATTTATACAAATACATTAAGAAAGAAAAATAATTTCTTTCATTGTTTGATGTAGGTTATTATTATATCCTAAAACGTATTTCGATCGGCACACACCAAGACCATAGACGCTACTGGTTTTTAATCTTTCAGAGCTATTAAAACACAAATATAACGCGTGATTTATGACCTCCCATCGTAGACACACCTGCCAGCATCGATGTCCAACTCGATTGGCCCAGACGAATCGGGTGTACAATAGACATCCGCCACTCGAGTCCACGTTGACTATCGGCTCTTTTGATCTACTGTTTGCCGACGGAAAATGTTTACGAGTAGTTCAGATTATTTTTCGTTCTGTTTCTTCGCATATACGCTCGTGTTAGCGAAGTGAGTTTTCATTTGCTCCCTATAGAAACAGCTTCTGCAATTGATATTGGATGGACTATAATTATGTTACTGGAATTTGCTACATTGGTATCTTATTCACAGTTTCATTAGAAATTGTGTTGAATAATAATTCATCGAGTAGGCTATGAGGATAAGAATTGTCTATCAATATTTCGTATTGTTTTTTAAAATGTTTATTTGAAAGAGACGGGTGTGTACTATTTTTACCCGACTGCGGGACGTAACCGCGGGTAACGTGTCTATCAGCCTATGCATGTTTGTTCCTTTGTTCCTCTATAGACCAAATGCGTGGGCCAATTTTGATGAGTCTTACGTCAATCGAATTGTCTTAATCTTTTGCAGTGTCACTAAAAACATGACAGTAATCAAAATTCAATATGGCGACAACCAGAATATTGTGAATAATCCTAACTAAAAAGTGTGAAATACAAAGAGAAAATTAAAAAGAACAAAAAACACGACTGCGTAAGATGTGAACTTTAGAAAAGATGGAAACAATTTGACCAGAAAATATTGTCTGAAAATGATGTTTCGAGAGGTACACTATTAGACTTAATACTGTAAACAATCTCATGCAGTGGGAGGCAATAATATATCTTCATTAAATTAAAGAATCTGCCTCCGACTGCTTGAGATTGTTTACACTATTAAATTTAATAGTTAACCTGTTGAAACATAATGTTCTGACAATATTTTCTGGTCATCTTGTTTCCATATTTTTTAAAGTTCACTTTTTACGCAGTCGGGTTTTAAATTTCCTTTTTTTATATGTATCTATTCTTCATTCCTAAAATGAAAATGATTTTTGTTTTATATGGATGGTGAGAAAAATAATTGATTGATTTTCTAGAATCAGTGGATTTGATATGCCAATCTAAAATAATTTGTTTTGTTTTCTGTTTTTATCAAAAGGGTGTCTAAAAAAGGTATCCTATAATCTGTTTCTTCTTCTTTTGTGAACTGAATGTTCGAAATGAAACTCTAACTGTTGAATTCCATTTTCTTTGTGAAAATAAGGTTGGATAGGGGTAGTGTTTTTCCACCGCACTCCTGGATTAGTACATAAACTAATCAAAAATCATATCATCATTTACTTATTTTTTCTACCTTAAAAATATAATTAATTTTCCATGGAAACGGTGAAAGCAGGGTTCAATACACGAAGGAACCTGGCAAGATGAACATATATGTATCTGGTCCGCTTCTCTTCTGCTTTTGTGCTGCAAAATCTGCACCTCTTATATGTTCCAGTTTGGTTGGGCATATGATTGCCAGCATTCATCAATCTTACTTCATCGGGCACTTGTTTTTTTATTGAAAGGGATAAAGCTGTTCTATTTCTTCGTTTTCTGGACGAAAAGCCGGCAATTAGTTGTCTTGCTAAATTGATACAGAAGGTGGGTTAATCAACTTTGGTTTTTCGACTTCACATACATCAATATATGTGTTGTCCATTGTCATATCTATAACATAATGAAAAATGCGATGCCACCATTTTGTGGCTCTACGTCCAATTGCATACCTCTCATGCAACTGATCAAATCTGTCCACACCTCCCATGATACGATTATAGTCAGCAACCACTCTAGGACGAAAAACCTTTTCTCTTGAACCATCCTCCTTTTTGCGGTTCATTGTTGTGGTATCTTTCGGAGGGAAATGATTGCTTAGCACAAATACAAATTTACTATCCAGCCACTTTACAGCAGATATTTCACCCATTATCTGGAACATAAATTCGCCTATCTGTATTTTGGTCTCATCTTTGAAAATATCAGGTACATTTTTCCTGTGAGATCAAACAGTTCCAACTGCAAAATGCCATCATTAAACTGCTTTTGCATCAGACTAACTGACGTGAAGAAGTTGCCAAATGCAACTAGGCAATTCTTATTTTTCAAACATGAGGTCAACTATATTTTTAATTACATGACTATTTTTCAGTATAAATATCAGATAAATATCAAGCACCCAACCTTGTAAATTCGTTTGGCAGGTTTCATTGGCAAATATCGCTTCATGGATGATCGGCCTTTAAAGAGAATCATAGATTCATCCACAGACAAGAAGTCTGGATATTCTCAAACAACTTCTTGTAACGTTTGGATGACATAACTTGGGGTACAGATGTCACAGCCAAAAAAGAATCACTATACCAATAATTAGCCAACTGAGGTAAAGAGTGTACACCCACCCATCTAAATAAAAACGCCCATTAGAGCACGGATTTCTTCAGACCAAAATCTGTATGGCCGGCATCATGATGTATGTTACTTCTTCTTTTCAAATCCTGCGAAGCATATAGGTTTAGAAAAACGGACTTGCATATAAGTTTGTTTCTTCAACAGTAAGCTTCAAAATATCATCACTGAAAATTTGTTTGATAAAGTCTAATTCTTTGTTGGTTCTGCTGAACGCAAAGGTAGTTTTCAGCTTCTTTACACCATCAAAATCTTCCCAGGAAGCAGGAGGCGGGGAGGATTCTGGAGGAAAAACATCTGCTGACACTGACGAGTTTTGAGCTATGTCAAGATTGATACTGCTTCTGGTAATACTTGGGGGTGTTGACATAGTAATTCATTCAAGTAGTTTCATTTCTTCATCAGCTGCGTTATCCAAATCTTGATTAGAATTTGTATCGTCATCAGATAGATTTAGGATTGTCAAGGTCCCACATTTCTAGAAAATGAAAAAAATTCATGGGGTATATAGGCAGTAAGAAAAATATTTCCCCCTTGAAAAAATGACTAGGTTTGTATTAGGCGGGGGGAAGTATATTTCCCACCTACAAAATTCAAATGTATGGTCTCAACAAACATTTTACTTGGTCTTCAATTAATCAAACATGTACTGAATCATATGGACAATCAAATATATATATATATATATATATATAAATTCCCGCCAATTGTCACCTGTATGAAATAGAAGTAATCTTATAGAAGTGTTTGATAGATGGTAGCAGTGATGTTATGAGAAAAAAATCATATCCTGAGGCCTGTGTTAGAGGTTTTTGATAGTAGGAATTTGACTTTCCACTGCCCACGAAAGGGTTAACAAATATGAGGAACTGAACAAATTATATCATCTGGATATTTTTTCATGTAGGCATTTCAAAAGAAAGTTTGGGAATACAGAATTCTAGGTCATCCATAACAAATTCAGCGAAAATTGGTGAAACTGTAGAATCCAATGGGGTATCTAAAATTTGTGTGTGTGTTTGTGAAATGTATTTTGAAATACACAGTATATAAGTTCTATCGAAAATTAAATCAATTGCTTCGAAAGCTTAAAAAAGTAAAGAAGGGCTTTTTTTTATTGTAACTTGACTGAATACCCACTAATTCTACAAACAATATATTTTCTAGGAGTATATATGTTTAATTATTCTCACCTTAGTGGGGAACTAAAAGTCTTAGTTCCCAGTCTCGAAAGGGAATTTACATTCTGCATATTGTGATTAAAAAAAATAAGTTTATTCATGAATTATTTTACGTCCCCCTGGATGTATTTTTTGGGTTTTTTCCCTGGGAAAATAAGTTCATTGTTCTGAAAGGATAAATTTGCACTGATATATTCCTGTATATTCTGCCTTTTTTGTTTGTTTGAGAGAAAAACTCAAGTTTCATTGAAAAAGAAAATTATTTCATATATTGTTGTTTTATATTATTCCAGTAAAAAAAATACGATGTGATTTATAAGTAAGAAATTCTTTAATTATATGCAATGTTCAGTTATCTCCCCGCTAAATATTTGAAAATCGTATGAGGACAGTTTTGTTTGTCATGATGCAACAACAATACCTATATCACAAAATTGAATCGAAAGACCTATTTATCATGAATATCATTATTCAGTTGTTTGGTCCCTGTATGTAGTGTACTTATATAGGAATATGTATCTGAGAATCCAATCATTGGAGTTGAGCTATATCTGAATTCAGCTTGATGAATCGATAGTGAAAGTGAACATGGTGTAGTTTTTGCGAATCTAATTTGGTGGACATATACCAAGTGGATTGTAGATTCTTATTCTCATGTTTTCAAAGTCGTTGATATTCGTTTAAAACACTGATTAATTTTCATTTGCCACAAATACTGCACTGCTACAAAAAATGAAATGTTAGTCAGCGTTAGTAGACCAATTTTTTTTGTCATGTTCGAATGTTTGAAATTGTTTGATTATTCACCAGAATTTTTAAAATGTTATTTCAAATAAATATTTTCAGAATGTAACTTTTTTTTTGTTTTCCTATGTTTTTATGGAGTATGATATGGCGAACATGGATATGAGGTAGGTCACACCTTTGCAAGACAACATTTGAAAAACACATGCAAAGATGAATAATTTCAAATAAATTAATAACGAATTTGTAGCTTCGTTATTATTATTTCCCTTGCTTTTTCATTACTTGAAATAATCAATAGCTTTTAGTTTAGTCAGTATGGGTGTCCTCCATTTCTTCTGATAGGGCCCACCTCCCAACACCTTTGTAATCAATTTTAAAATTAGAAACTATAGAAGTGAATAATATTCGCAAAATTGGATCCAATGCTGGTTTAGGTCCACCAACATCCTACTGGGAAAGCCAAGTGAGCTGTAATCCACGTTCCTGACCATACATTAATAAATCAAATATGCAGGATAAAATGGATGATGTTATGCAATAATCCGCTAAGCCACTCAGGTCTCAAACCGAGATGGTCCACTTCAAAGTTTATTTATGTTTTATAATTTTGTGAAAGATTTTTCTGTAGGTCAGATAATATCCTATCGAAGGGAATGCCTTTAACACTCATGTTTCATCTTTAAAATCAATTAACTTTTTTTCTAAATTACAAAAAGAAAATGCGAAAATGAAGCTTAACTCATTTTTGGTTACTGACATGACATGGTAATTAAATCAAACAAAATTAGTTCAAGCAAACACCATCTTTTTTAAATTTAGTTATGGATGGTATCATATTATATATATATATATATATATTGTTATGTTAGGAAATGTTGTTGAATAATCAAACTTATAATTATCATTATTATTATTAGTTATTTTTATTATCATC
Organism: Gonioctena quinquepunctata; assembly: GCA_018342105.1. Taxonomy (NCBI): domain Eukaryota; kingdom Metazoa; phylum Arthropoda; class Insecta; order Coleoptera; family Chrysomelidae; genus Gonioctena; species Gonioctena quinquepunctata. The sequence continues at coordinate 213,354 of JAFIRS010001905.1, read as the reverse complement.
GTTAATGCTATGTTATTTTACAATTTTCTTTACCTTTTTCCACTACTATAGAACCTTATACTATGCTCTAGTCGATACATATGTATAAAGAGGGCATTCCTAGTAGTTCTATCATCAGAAATATATAACCAACGATATATCTAATAAAAATCCACGATTAAATCATATCAAAATTGAAACTTATAGCAAACATTGAAAGAAAGTAAGATCAACTTATAGATAAGTTTTGAACATCCTGTATGACAATTCACATCAACAGAAAACCCACCAATGGGATTCGAAAGAGTTTGTGTGGGAAAAGTGATGATATACAATAAAATGTAATGGCAGAAATTGAAAAAATATAATTTTATATGAATTTGTGAATAATATGTAAGAGTTAGAATTAGATAGCATTCATAAAATTATTAATATTAATTAGAACAGCAAATAATTAGGTAGGAAGTGATACAAATTCGGAAAAGCTGTGAGAAAATGAAAAATGTGAGTGTTACCATGGGATGAGATAACAAGTTTGGAGGAGATTGGAAAAAAATTCAAAAGGTGAAGCCACGTACAAAATTTTAAAAGAATCTTTCATAGATAATATAAGAAAACCTGCTATAAAATTCCCGAACGAGGAAAAATTCTTGAAAGGCTGAACAGAAGAAGTACATAATGAATAAAAATTCCACTTACCTGGTCTAGAGGATAAATCTTGGAAGGAGAGCAAGTAAGCTGTCATTGAGATCCCAGAAATACGTCCATGGGATTGGAAACTTCAACAGAAAAGCAGCCACAAGGTATTCAACAACTGAACTCATCAAAGTGCAACTTTCACATTAAAACAATAACTATACGTGTTTAAACCACTGGTTATATTGTTTTGGGCAGAACACTCATAAATTCCATGAAAAAGACTGCTAATAGTTCAAACTTTCTTCAATACTTTCATTGTCACAAACATCCATACTGCACCATTTTATGTCATTGTTTGCTAGTATAAGGTAGCTATCACAGAGTAGGGTATTTATAAGTTTTCATATGAATAAAAAACCAACCAATTTGATTAATCTCTGCAACTGGTGTTTATTTTTCAATTTCTAACCTCACTGTTCTCTACTGAGCAGCTTTTCTTATCGAATCGTTAGTGCCAGGTCGGCAATACAGATCGCAGAAATCGACTGCTGAGAAGGAGTGACTCATGTTCATAGGCGTATCTGACTGAGCTTGGATAAGGTAAAAGAGGTTGAAAAAGAGAAAGGTAGCATAACATAGCCGGAGTTTTTATTTGTTATGATAGGGATTCAGAAATTATAATCTGTGGAATAAATTCACCAAAAATATAAACAACCAATCATAATAATATATACATACATATATATATATATATATATATAATATAATATATAATATATAAGGGTATATATATATATATATATATACATATATATATATATATATTTATAATTTCTGTAGAAATTAGTGGGAAGCAGTCAATGGTAGACCATTGACTGCTTCCCACTAATTTCTACAGAGAGTATACATATATAAATCCTTTATTTAGTTCATTTTACTAATTTACATTGTCAAGTCATTGCAATGATTACAATGAGAACGATATATAGCATGCTTTCAGATTAAAATAGACTAAGTTCAAAAAATAAAAATGTATATACAACACATATACACATACATATACACAAATACTACACCTATTTCTTACATCTACATCTATACTCCTACAAATTCTAAAAAATATTTAATAAATACACAAAATACTTTAAACATACTAAAACATTTGTATATCTGTCGTTACTGAATATTAAATCGAAAACAAACAAAATGAGGAAGTGGCTACTAGGTTTTTATTGATTAAGAAAATATGATCTTAACTTTGTCTTGAAGGATGTTAAAGATGTTAAACGTTTGATCTCTTCTGGCATATTATTATAGCTATCAAGTCCCTTGAAAAAAACAGAATTTTGGGTATGTGTTAATGTGACTTGTTGAATATGGAAGTCAGTTCTGAATCTTGTATTGTATCCGTGGATTTGGTCATTGTACATAACTTTTTCTTGTAAATATGTTGGGAAATTTTTTTTCTTATTTTGAAAATAAGGATTAATGTTTGTAGTGGAGAAATAAGTCAATTGGTAGCCTTTCTAGTTGCTTTAACATATCTCTTATTGTTGTTAGTCTTTTGCAATTTAGAATTATGCGCATGGCCCTATTTTCGCGAGTTTCTGTAAACGCGCTAAGTCATTTTGTTTCAGTAGATACAGAATTGTAGAACAATATGTAAAATGAGGAAGCACTAATGAATTGTACAGTAAAATTTTTGTCCACCTTGACAAATATGGGGCTACAACGGATAAATAATGTATTTTAAATGCTATCGTCTTTATAATGAAGTTGGCATGTTCTTTAAAATGTAACCCCTATCCACATGAACCCCAAGATATTTAAATTGGTTGACCGTTCACCTTATCAGGACCTAACATTATCTCAAAATGTTTGTTACAGAAGTTTCTGAATTTTTTTTCTTTACTTATTACCATGTACTTGGTCTTCTCAACATTGATCTTCAAATAATTTGCACAACACCAACTGTAAATCGATTTTAAAGTTTTGTTGATGGTTTCCGTGAGTTTGGTGTGATCATTACATGAGAAATAAATCAGTGTATCATCTGCAAATAAATGAACTGAGCTCTCTCCTACATATATATATATATATATATATATATATATATATGTTTCTGGACTATGCTAATACATTTATTTAAATAATAAAATCTTTAAGAATTAAATAAAGCATTTGAAATATACATGTAGGAAATATGTTTGGAATATATGAAATATATATGAGTGGAATGATTTCCCACATTGGTGTTTAATTTTTTGTATGGAAAAATATGTTTGAAATAAAAAAATGGAAAACAAGTGGAGTAATAATTCATTTTTGGAACAAAAATTTATAGGGTTTTGGATTCTAATTGAAAAGGAGGTTATTTGTAGATATACAATTCGTCCTCGGCTGAAAAATACTTTTTTAATATACTATGAAATTTGCCAACAGAATTCAAAAACAAATGTTAATAAAAAGAATCAAAATAAAAGTATTGATAAAAAAATTTTTTATTCAAATGCGCTAAAAAGTAAAGAAAATATATTTTTTTATTTATTTATACGGAATAAACATCATTACAATGAAAAATTTCACAAAATGAGTACTAATGATATAAATATAATATACAGAATATATATATGTAAGAATATAAAAGGAATATGTTCTCAATAAAAGAGGAACCTATTGCTCTTGCAGAAATCCAATATGTACAGCATAAAATAACTAGCTTATAAAATTAGGTTTTACTATATAACATAAATTTAAATAATCACCAACTTATATTATTCAATGATTTCTTGAATTTATCATAAGAGATTCTAAAAACACAGATGTCTTTGTCGTTCAATAACTTTAGGGTTCTTTCTTGGATGTGCGAAGAAGGTTATTTCGTGAGTTATAGATTCGAGAGCTTGTCGCGCAAAGTTTCCAGTTAGAATACAAAAGCGACAAGCTTTTGACTCTATAACTCATCGTCATTGTGAGGCCTTTTCTTCTGTAAGTTCTGAGCTACCAAGTTCTTCAATGGGGAGACCATCTAAAAATTAACTCGCCTGCCATCCTGGAGCTGCCATCTTCAATTTATGAGTTTTGACAAAAAATTCATAATCTCCGACTCCGAACACCTCTACATACCAATTTTGAATAGAATCGGACCATATTCACAGAGATCGTCCGCAATCTTGGAGCCGTCATTTTTATTTCATGAATTCTGACAAAAAATCATAATATTCAACCCCTAAAACCCCCACATACCAATTTTTAATAGAATCGAACCATAATTACAAAACTCGTCCTCCATCTTAAATTTATGAATTTTGACAAAAAAATCATAATCTCCGACGCCAAAAACCTCCACTTACCATCTTTGAATAGAAATGGACAATAATCACAGAGATCGTTTGCCATCTTGGAGCCGCTATTTTAATTTTATGAATTTTCATAACCATACCAATTTTGAATAGAATCAAACTATAATTACAAAACTCGTCCGTCATCTTGTTTATGAATCACAGAGATCGTCCAAATGCATAAATGTTACAGAAAACCCATATCAACACGAATATTACCAAACTACTAATCCACATAAATCTGAAATTGAGCGAGCAATTGGTACAATCACAACTTTATGTTCTTCCGACCATGAATGTTGAGCAAATAGAATAAATACAAACGTGGAGATTTCAATAAAAAACACGGAGCTTGAGTGAATTCCCGAGCCTCCCGCAATGATGAGAACGAATAAGTTATGCACAAATGAAACGAAAATTGCCAAACAACCTGCCCATTAAAACCGCACCCTGGAAATATCACAAGGGAATTAGATGCTATTGTTTGAGTTGGTCTCAGCTTATTTCGTGTACATCCAATTGATACCGCCCACGAGTTATCAAAAGATTTCGAGGTTAATGCGGTTTTCCAGGCCGATTGCATGTATTCAACCGTCTTAATATGGAACCATTGTCAGGGGAGTGGTGAATAAATTACCATTAAAATTAAATTTACAAACTGAAAATAAAAAGAGTTTTGTTTCATGAAGAAGTTATTTTAAGGATACATTTCTTGAAAGAATATGGCCGCAAAATAAAAGTTTTTCCGTGACAGAATCTTATGGATTCCTCGGACACTATGAGACCCTGAATCTACAATTCAGTTTTCTTATAATTTTTAAATGGACTGGAAAACATATTTTCTCATGATTTCAGCTTTGCAAGTTTCGCAAATAGGTAAAGGGGAGAAATAAGTTAATGCACATTTTTAAGATATATTTGTATAGTAATAACAATATTTCGTAACCTCATCATAAGTCCCTCTAATGATACCCCACATGACCGACTGTATACGAATAATGTAGGGGACCTTCTGTTCATAAATATAATAAAATTATGAAATGACACAACAAGGTTGCCTTATTGTAATTTAATCATATTTAATATCAATTTATTACCTATAACCATACAAGATTTGAATAAGATGTAATATGAAGGGTTAGTAGATATCCTGGGTCATCTACTACCTTTGGTATCAATATATTCTTCAAATGACTTCCATAATGAATTATTTTTCCATAAAAAACAACATTTTTGGGTTATTGCTTTGGACTGTCCTCCGTATCTTTACCATTTCCACAATTCTGAGTATAGATGATTTCAGCGTATTCGGTTTTCTCGTCATTGTTTCTTATCACAGGTTTCAGTTCTGCATTCATCAAATCAAGTTCAGCATAGACCAATCCATTGTGTTCATCCGCTGGTGGTGGGGAATGTTCTGTTTCTGGTATCGGTACTGGAGATTCTTTACCCTCACTATGTGGTTTCATTTCGTCGTTTTTTTGAAATATGGTGGTCCATTTAAGTGGATCTCTTTTCTTTCTCAGTCTTCCATCTGCGCTCTCAGTATCACTGCTGAAAATGAAATATGTAATTAAATATTATTCAAATATGATCGGTAATTCATATTCTAGAATCTACCCAGTAAATATTTTAAACTGGTATTACTACAGGAATAGGAAAAACAATGTGTTAGAGAGCTTCAGAACTCATGCGGATGAACCATTGGGTGCTGAATTTACAAAAGCAACCTCATCGGGACAATAACCTATTGAATGGTGTTGCTATCGAAATAATGAGTCGAATATAAATTACCTGTCAGACGTAAAACACATGGCAACCGTCAATGATCATATGTCAAATTTAATCTTGGCAACATATAACTGTAAAACTTCAGTTGTTTACCATTTTGAACAAAATATCTAGGTGTCGTATAAGTTGTCTCGAAAATCGATGATATTTGAATTTTCGACACTTTGATAATTTTTGTCAATTTGTATTCATGCAATGAAAAATCTCTAGGTATTCTAATACACATCAGATTCGATTTTTTATTGGTTAAATTATTACACCTTAATGCTATGACAAGTCAATAATAAAGGTACATATAATATGAATGTAAATTATAATTAGAATATTGAAATACCGAGAAAAGTAGATAGTTAATAAAAATTGTATATGATACGAGCACAGAGTAAAGAAAATAAATATATAAATGTGAAAACAGAGATGCATCGAGACAGTACATCGACGATGGTCACTCAGTAAATTGGATGTAAAAACATTCAATTATTTTCTGTATACCGAGTAAACTGGTCTCTAATGATTTGCTCAATAACCTTCGAAATTGCTGGTAAAATACTAATTGGGCGAAAATTGGAGTATTATGTTGGGTTATTTACTTTTGGAACGGGAATGATATTAGCATTCGTCCGGGCCAACGGAAAAGGAATAGTTTGAAATAATGTTCAGGTAAGAGCTTGAATAGGGGAAGTCTATCGAGAGCATTTTCAAGTTAATATCATCGGTTCCTTCTGCTCGCGTTTTTATTCCACGTATAATTTCATTCACAGTTTCAATTGAAACATTTTTAAACGAAAATTGTGAGTTAGAGTATATACTATCATAATTCTCCAGGAGCGTATCATGAAATGGAGAAGGGTTTACCGCACTATTCGAGAAAAAATAGCTGAAAATATTTGAATCAACCGTTTCCATTGGCTTATTTTTATCAATATTTTTTATGACATTGAGATACTGCAAAGTTGTACAGAAAGTTTTTATTGTCTGCATTAAACTTATGCTTCAGGAATCGGTTTTCAAAATTTCGGAATTTTTTATATTCTTCAAATGATTCATTTGATTTCAACTTCTCATACCTGAAACTTTTTCCAATTTAGTCATAAGTTTTAGGTTGGGAGCCAACTAGGGAGCAGGCCTAATAGGAGCATAAAATTCAGAGACAGTTGAGATGTTAGAATTTAATAAAATAACCATTTCATCAACGACATTAATAGAAGGGGTGTAATAGAGGTCAAGAAACATATTCTCCATGAACAACTTGTAGTTGAAATTGGAAAGGTCACGAACGGTGACAAATTGTGGTGTCAGTTTCTTTTTTCTCAACTTGATATCACATTCAACTAAGGAATGGTGAGATATCCCATGCATTCTGTAAAGTGACGGAAAAACTGTCTGATTTGAATTTAAAGATATTATTAGATCAATTGGGCTACTTCTATTTTGCAGCATACGGCTTTTCGGATCTAGGTAAGGTTCTCCTCGCCTTGGCAGCTGATTGATACTCTGGAATATTTGTGCTATTACGACTTTCATTTAGCATAGAGTTATCGATTTCGCTAATATTCTGATAAAAAATACCGACCCTGTCCTGTAACGTATCTTTGCCGCTACTCGTTTCAACAAAACGATCGAAATCATCGTACACAACACCTGTACAATAGTTTGGGGCTAGCATAGCATCCTCAAGAGAAACGTTCAATGCATTGCATGCAGAACTTCTTTATTAAATCTACAACTTTTCGACTATTTGTTATATTTATAAGTGTTATTCCTAGAGTCATATGTTATGCAGTTTTCATTCTTCCATTATATATCGCATAAATAATGTCTTGTGATATTGAATCCACTTTACGCGTGCAGTAAGAGCCTTTTTGTCTTTTCGAATCAATCTCACCTAAAAGATTTTGCATGAAACCCGTAAGATCTTCAAGAATTTCACACTCCCCTGCAATAATATCGCTAGCTTGCAAATTTTTTAAAAGTGTTTTTTTTTTGTATTGATAAAACTTCCTTAACATCAAAGCAGTGTGAGATGATAATTCAAAATTTTGAAATAAAAACGCAGTTATCTCTTGAATTTTATCGCTAAAAGTTTTTGTCAACTTTTCTAATAGATGCTTGGAAGTATCTTTGACGAAAAAGATTCAAAGTGTTCAACATAAAATTTATTCAGACATACATCATTAATATTTGTGAGAAATTCCAAAAAATGATGTTCTTTATTGTTTATAATATTTTTCTAAACAAACCCGCAAACTTGTGCGTGTGTCGCTTCATGAACCTATTTTCAAAATCTGAATCAAAAGTTTCTGGAACGCCTACATTTGTTAGTGAAACATGTCGTTTTGCCTAGCGAATGATGAAAAATTTTTGTTATTCAAACCCAAAGCGTCTAATTCTTTGTCCAAGGATGAGTGAAGGGGTAATTCTGTACTTTCGGTTTTTATCGCAAAAAAACAAATTCGTTAGCTAATTTCCTCTTTGTTTGGGCTCTCATCGTTACTGGCTTTCTCAATGACACTTCTATGTTTGTTACTTCTGCTGTGTGCAAGACTAGTAATGCTCTCTAGTGACTCGATAGCTCTGAAGTGTTCCTGGTTTATTTCCAATACTCACTATGTAACAATTTAATTTTTTTAACAATTTTTAAATAATCCACCACGATGTAACAATTTTGTGTTCACTACTAGTTCCAGATGAATCGAAGTATTTTTGTCGAAGAAATAAGTAAGTAAATAATAAAAAATATTTGTATTGATACGATAGTTCACCGCATTTGGAGGTTATCCATGTCGAATTATAGATATTTTGAATATCATAAAGTAATGCTACTCCTGTGTACTTTTAGGTACGGCAGGTAATGTGCTTCCTCGTTAGTTTATTAAGGTCGCAGGTTCATAAGGTCTTGGGAACATAAAAAAGTAAGGGAGCCAAGTAGTTTAACAAATTAAAAAAAGTACCTATATAACCTTGGTTAGCTTTAACCTGACGGGAAACCACTAAATAACATCAGATTCAACGCAAAACTATTTAATGAAATTCTCAAATAATATAATAATCAGAAAAGGCTCACAATTTTTCCTGAATATGGGATCCCACTTTTACCCTTGCAGGGATGTGATAACGTTGAACGGTCCCTAAATAATAAAAACGCGCTCAACACTTATTGCTTATACAGTACAAGTAACGATGTTTACTCTTAGTACTTGAACTGCATTATATTTAACATTAGTTCACAACCAAGTTCGTGAAAATTAAAACACAAATAATATTCTGCGAGGTACCTCGTCCTGATAGAATGCCGTGTATGATAGACAACTCGGAAAGACATCAAAAGTATTTCTGTCCCCTGTTCATAAGGATGATCGATCAGTTTACAACACCGTCCAGGCGTTCCCAAACTCGCAGTTTAAATCGATATTTGCTTTTTATCACCGGCTCAACACCATCCCACGGAACTTGGTTATACTTTTGTGTCCACTTCTAGGCGATCAAATGGAAAATGGAAAACATCTAAAATATTTATCGAATGAAAACCTTACGTCCAGGAATTAGAGATTGAAATATCGTGAAAAACAGAACACTTATCTCTTTGCTGGAGCTTATGTCATGCAGTTGGAAATGTATAAAATTTACATGTACTATTTTGCAATCGACTATACAGCAATAGCGAGGGCTCATTGTTATTTTATGTATGTTGTTATACTACCCAACTGTGTCCGTTGCCTCTACGATAATAATGTTTATTCATCTGAAGTATGTTACAATATTTTTAAGTTATTTGTGAATAAATGGGGAGACCTCAGAAACTGAAAGTTTTCAGCTTGTGCTTGTGATTACCAGGAACATTACCTACTACTTCTGCCACCATGGGTGCTGTCATAGTTTCATCTATCCCCTCCAGCCTAATGCACACAGCGAATAAGGTCAACAGGCATGAACGTATGTTTCCAGTGAATCCGTCTCCGTCCCTTGTTTAACAATGCCATTGTTTGAAGATAGTTTATTTATAGCTATTTACCTAACAAGTGCGGAAAGTGGTACTTTTCCGCACGCGGCAGATGTTAAGTGCGGAAAAAGTATATTACATTACTAGTGCGGAAAGTGACATTTTTCACACGAGTGGGAAATATTGTGGCACGAGGCGTAAGCCGAGTGCGGCAATCACACGAGTGTGAAAAATCACTTTCGCGCGAGTAATGTACGCTATTTTTCCTACGACCACCTATTTTATTAAACAATATGTAAATATTAGATCGTGTATATTGAGTTGCCTGATTAACCTTACGTTTTATATGTGACAGTCTATGTTTGAATATTGTTTCTATAAAAAGTGCACATGAATTTAGTTTTATAGTGAAATGAAGAAATAACGATAATTAACGTTTATTTGAAAAAATTACAATAAGTAAGTACTTATTAGATACAACTGGGGAACAAATTGAATTATTTGGAACCATAAAAATTAAAAGTAAATTGATTATTGTTACAATTTGTAAATTGTAACGGTGTTTGCGAAAGATTCGTTTCAATATCATAATTCTATTAACGTAAATCGACTTACGAGATATACATATCTCTGATAACGTTAATTCAAATCTGAATTAGCTCAGATGGAAGAGTATACGGTAGATGACCGCAAGGTGGTGGGTTCGATTCTCGGCGTCAACATTTTTTTTCTTCTTTTCTTTATTTTCTACAAATAATTAGTTTTTCGTCCAGTTTTTATGTAAATAATATCAATAAGGAAGATCAATTAATAATTACATCTGTAAATCTTACAGGATTCACGGGTTTGACGGCTTATTGACAGCCGTGCGGAAAGTTACTATCCGCACTAGTGCGGAAAGTACTTTCCGCACGCGTGAGAATAAAGGTCACTTTCCATGGGAGTAGAGAGTGCGATATGTGTTACTTTCCTATGTGGTCGTAGGAAAAGACCATTTTCACATGTGTTAGGAAGAACATTTTTCCTACAAGTATAATATATTATATCTAAAATTTTCATGAGAAAGAAATGATACCTAATTACATTTTTATTTATTGTCAATTCAAACTAATTATGAATAATATTAAAATTAAATGTACTATTGGTAGCACTATGCAAATTTAACGCCGATCGGCTCTCCTTAGATGTGTCATAAAAGAAAGCTTGTTGAATTTTCGCTGAATTTTCGACAGGTCGATGGGGAGCTGGAGTTTGGTATTGGAGTGTTTGAACGTTTTTCTGGAATATGATGAGCAATCTTATTTTCGAGCGAATTCTTGATGTATGAATCTGCCACAGACGTAGATTTCCATCCACCGTGCCTTTTAATGTTGGTGATGTTGGCCCCAGAATCGGCCAACATTGTGGCTTACGACCGCCGGAATCAATGACTGGTGTAATTCTCAGGATTTAGGAGGTCCAAGTACATGCAATGTTTGATGGCATTTTGTCAAAAGTATTAACTCCCACACATTGTTTAGTGCATTTTCCTGATTTGAAGAAGATAAAAAACCGCCGATGATGAGTGTTAGCAGGACGCAGACTGGCATACTTTTTGTATAGTTCTAGGTAGCTAGTTCTTTCATTTCCGGGGTCGCAAACGACAAATTTTCTCATAATGTTGGTTTTTGTGATCGGGGTGGTAATAACAAGAACATGTTTCTTATCTTCAATATCGTCTATCGTCATATTCATCAATTCTTCGCGACGGCACGCACCAGCGATTCCAAAAATGGTAGCCACCTTCATCAAGAGGAAGTCGAAGCATCAGATAGCATAGATTTTCGATTTCCTGTTTTTCGAAAACCTTCGATTTCTTGTGTTTGAAACCTTCGTTCAGTCTTTTTAGATAGATATTTGCTTATATCGATGTCTTTCTTCAATTGTACAATAAGTTTAATCATTGAGTACTTCGACCACAAGGTTGACGGGCAGAGATTTCTTGATAAGTGGTGAAAATATACTATAAATACCTCTTCTTTCAGTGATAGTGATTTTTTCTCCTTACACCACAACTCAAATGCTGCAAATTCTTTCTCGTAACGCCAGCGAGACTTTACTGGAACTAACTGGCTACTGATAGAATCGGCAGCCTCCAAGATTTTTGATGAAATGTCACTTAATGAATCTTCTGAATTGTTAATTTTTATATCAAATTAAGATTAAATTTGAATATAACTTTAGGGTACCGCAAATCTGCTTTGTTGAAGTTAACAATCGCTACTTATTTACCCGATTCTATGGTAACGAGAGAATGTACTCGTAGAATGAACGTACCATGTATCTTAGATGGATGAACTTGTCATTCGCTACTGTCAACCAATTCAAAAAGTTATACGCAAAAGTTAAAGAATATAGGAAATCTTACAAAATGTTCACAATATCTTTGGACCAATATGATTCGAACGATCAAAATCAAATTTGCCGAAACACACGCATATATATATTTTTCGGGCTCAGTTTATTTGACATTTTGCTTCAATGACACATCAGAGTATTCGCTGTATGCAAGACTGGTAATGCCCTCTAGTGACTCGATAGCTGAAGTTTTCCTGTTGTATTTCCAATACTCACTATGTAACACTAACACTAATCTACCACTATGTAACAATTTTGTGCTCACTGCTAGTTCCAGATGAATCGAAGTTTTTTCTGTCGAAGAAAAAAGTAAGTAAATGATAAAAAATATGTGTATTGATGCGATAGTTCACCGCATTTGGAGGTTATCCATGTAAAGTTATGATATTTTGAATATCATAAAGTAATGCTACTTCTGTGTGCTTTCGGGTACGGCAAGTAATGTGCTTGCTTGTTGTTAGCTTATTAAGGTCGCAGGTTCATAAGCTCTTGAGAACATAAAAAACTGAGGGAGCCAAGTAGTTTAACAAATTAAAAAAAGTACCCATATTACCCTGGCTAGCTTTAACATGACGGGAAACCACTAAATAACATCAGATTCAACGCAAAACTATTTAATGAAATTCTCAAATGATTTAATAATCAGAAAAGGAATGAGGTTCACAATTGTACATGAATATGGGATCTCATGTTTACCCCTGCAAGGATGTAAGAACGTTGAACGGTCCCTAAATAATACAAACACGTTCAACACTCTCTAACACGTATAATTGTCCACAAAATATTGGGTATTGCTTATACAGTACAAGTAACGATGTTTACTCTTAGTACTTGATCTGCATTACATTTAACATTAGTTCAGATGTAAGGCCAATTGCTTTTGTAACCGAAACCAGTTCGTGAAAATTGAAACACAAATTAATAATCCTCTGCGAGGTACTTTGTCTTGAAAAATGCCGTGTTTGATAGACTACTTGGAAATACATCAAAAGTATCTCTGTCGTCTGTTCATAAGGCTGATTGATCAGTTCACAACACCGTCCTGGCGTTCCCGAACTCGCAGTTTATGTCGCTATTTGCTTTCCATCATCACTGGCTAACACCGTCCCACGGAAATTGGTTAATACTTTTACTATCCACTTATAGACAATCAAATAGAAAACGGAAAACATCTCAAATATTTATTGAATGAAAAGCTCACGTCCCGGAATTAGAGATTGAAATATCGTGGAATAACAGAACACTTATCTCTTTGCTGCGGTTTTTGTGATGCAGTTGGAAATGTATAAAATTTACACGTACTATTTTTGCAAACGACTACACAGCAATAGCGAGGGCTCATTGTTATTATGTATGTATGATTGTTGTTATACTACCCAACCGTGACCGTTGCCACTACGATAATAATAAAGTTTATTCATCTGAAGTATGGTACAATATTTTTAAGGGATTTGTGAATAAACGGGGAGACCTCAGAAACTGAAAGTTTTCAGCTTGTGATTAGTGATTACCAGGATCATCACCTACTCCGGCCACCATGGGCGCTGTCATAGTTTCATCTATCCCCTCCAGCCTAATGCACACAGCGAATTGCAGTGTCATTCAAATATATCAGTATGAGCAATACAAGTCAACTTAATGGTTTACAAAAAAGAACTTGAGTGCCACCGTTTTGTGATCAGTCGAGGAGTCTCACATACAATGACGTGATATGGGGACAAAATATGCATATTCGTTTGAATAATTCTGAGTATTTTGAAATCGTACGGAAAAGTGCTTATTTCCACACGACGTATCATTAAAAAAAAGTGCACTTTTCCACATACTCGTAGGAATATTTTTTTCACTTATTGATTGTGATAATAAAAAATGCGTTGTTAATACTGCAGCATTATTATCGAAATATAAATATATAATAATTCAAAGAGTGTTACAATACATTTTTTACACAAAAATGTTCAGACATACTATACAATTTTCCTGTAAATATTATACTGCAGTTCATTGTGTTTTACAAGCTTTTATTTATGTAACTAAAACTACAACAGCATTTATGCCAGACACGAAAAATTGTTTAGAATTTTGTACATATTTATTACAGATTTGCGGCACAAACCAATTTTTTTACAGTTCCCGTTTTCCAGAAAAAGGGCGTGGGCTAGCTTTTGATTCAAGCTGCACCACACACTCTGTGTTTCTGAAAATATGCAATATATAGTGATGGGACGGGTGTCAGAATTTCTTACACATTTATTACAGATTATTGACGTGTAGAAAATTCCAATATGTTGATCCCCAAGGGGTTAAATATCCCTAAATATTGAAAAATTCCTATTGAATATACATCAATTCGTGGACGGAAACATAATTTTTCACAACAAAAACAAATGTTATCAAAATTGCATGATGATGGTTCCCAAGGGGCTAAACACCCCCAAACACCTCAAAATTCCTGTTACATATATGTATCACGATGTAGACTCGGTGGCGGAATTTTCCATGGATTAGTACAAATATTTATAAAGTTACTAAAAACACAACCCTCAAAGATGTTAACAGTCCGTCGTTGAAAAAAAAACAAGTTTTTACTTGGGAAATCAATAACGGTTTTGATGTTCCTCATACCTACTACTGATCATAATATGGTTTTATGCTCTTTAGGGGCGCTACATCCACTGATAATTGTCCAGTGCGAGGCAATCGATCTTAAGAGGTCCTATGATTGTTGTTGTATATTTGAGAATGAATTCATTGCGAATGAAGTATGGTTTAAGGAAACAACCCTTCTAACTGATTGCAAAAAATTCACTGGAACCCTAGATACCAATATTATAGTACATTAATTCAAATACGGTATGCATACATTTTATTTTGGTTAAAGGATTGGGACTTTCAGAATTAGAATGGGAGGTTTTTGATAATACATCAATAACTCACTTTTATGGATACTGGAAATTTCAAGAGTGTTAATAAATTTTTGAAAGGCATTATTACTCAAAAATGTGACATTAACAGTTTTTTTAGTTTAAAATTTATTACAGAATCCCACAAGCTTTTATCACTATTTTGATTGCGAAAATTGGAAGAGTGGGATGTGTTTATACATTTTTTAAAGGTATCATAACAGAAATATGCGACATTCACAATTTTCTTCAATTTCAAATTCATTACAATAGCCCACATCCTTCTATCGTATACTTCTAAGTCTATAAAAATTCAGAATTCGAAGAGTGGGATGTATTAATAAATTTTTCAAAGGCATTATTACTCAAAAATGTGACATTAACAGTTTTTTTTTAAATTTATTACAGTATCCTACAAGCTCTTATCAGTAGTTTATTGGTGCGCATGGACTATTTTGATTGCAAAAATTGAAAATTTGAACAGTGGGAAGTGTTAATAAATTTTTTAAAGGAATTATGACAAATATAAAAGAAGTCTACATTGCACTTTACCCAACCTAAATTGTACAATTGACAGAAAATTTTGGTAATAACGACATTCATAGGGTAATAAAAAACATAATCATTAAGAGTCAAATAAACAAAAGTAATTTATCAACATATAACTAGGTAATAGGGTTTCAAGTCTTTTATATTGGGGATTCACAAAATTTTGCTTTCAAAAATTTCTTAATTTTAAATTCAGATAAATGAAGGTGATTGATGAGGAGTGAATTGTAAACTTTAACGGCTTGATAGGTGAATGATTTCTGAAACATGACTGAACAGTGACGAGGAACATTAAAGTGATGTTTATTTCTCACTTCTAATGAATG
Source organism: Gonioctena quinquepunctata (assembly GCA_018342105.1). Taxonomy (NCBI): domain Eukaryota; kingdom Metazoa; phylum Arthropoda; class Insecta; order Coleoptera; family Chrysomelidae; genus Gonioctena; species Gonioctena quinquepunctata. The sequence goes on along the minus strand of JAFIRS010001905.1, from coordinate 197,489 downwards.
AAGAGATGATCTAGGAGTTAATTTACAATAGAGCGCCAAAGGAATCCTGTTCTTTATTATTTTATATAGAAAGACACAAAAATTGTATTTAGAACGATTAGCCATTGTAAGCCACTTCAGTTCCATTAATTTATTGGAAACATGATCGTATTTTTTGAGGGAGAAAATGAATCGACAACAAAAGTTCTGTACTTTCTGAATACGATTCAGTATTAATTACCATTCAGCCATGTTTCAGAAACACCCACTATATCAAAATCATTTACCAGAGTCTTGAAATCATCAAAATGTGCTACAAGTGATCAGTGATCGAACATTAAGATGACATATCTTCATGTTTTTAACCATCTCAATAAAAATTACGAATCATTAGTGAATCACCCTATATATAAATCTATGAATAGAAATAATATCAGAAAGATTCTAATGAACGAAAATCTTTAAATAGTAAAAAGTATAAAGTATTCAAACGCAGGTTCACAAAGCAAGAAATAAATCAGAAACCTAAAAAATATAAAAAATAGTATGTTTTTGTTTATAATTTATCAGTCAGCTCAGGTCACAAAAACAGTTAGGTTAATTTCGGTATTTCTTCTGGAAACTCTCAAACGTTGAGATAATGTATGATACCAATAAAAATAAAAATAAAAATTGATCGTAAATTGAAAATAAGAATGAAACTTATAAATTATGGAGAATAACCAGCAATAGTCTGCCGATTCGAGATTATAACAAATTCGAGTATGAATCGGTCAGCCGGCCTGATTACAGAGAAAGAGATTTGATTTGTCTGAGTTCGATATCACTTTTGATATGTTTTTTCCCATCGATCAAAATACACACTTTACCGCACTGGGTCCACACATTCCGCTTCCCGTAAATTTCTCTCGCATTCACAAAAATGTCATACCTGGACTTCGTTAAATCTTCGGTTATTGTGACGCGGGATCCTTTCAACTTTTCTTTATTGCGAAGCACCATACGACAGTCGTCGGAAGATGCAAACTTGACAATAAATGGTTTGGTCATCCCCTTACCATCCTGGTTGGATTTGATTCGATAACAACTACTAATTCGACGATCATCCAGGTCGAGTGAAAGTTTATCAGTGAATATTTGTTGAACCACCTCCAAAATGTTCTCATTTTTAGTTTCCTTGATACCATACATACGTAAGTTGGCAATCCTCTTGTCCTGTTGCACTTGATCAAGTTCAATTTGCAGTTTTTTATTGTTGTCGGCTAATTGAATAATAATGTAACGAACCTAGGCCGGACCTGTCGCCTCATTCATTGCCATCGACAACGATGATGTCATCCCCGGATATATTCGAGAACAATCCAGTCACGCCGCCGCGAATAACAACGGTCAATATTGGAAGCAACTGGAACATGCTGGTTGCCAACCGCCAGAATTGGAAAGATCGAGAATTCTGTAACGGAGATAAATAGGCAACACTCAAGAGGGCAGGACGGTCGGAACGAGCCCATACGATCGAGCGATACAGTGGCGTAGTTAGTAATATAAATTAGTTGTAAATTTAAGTGTGAAATAAATTAGTAAAACCAAGTTAAGTTTATTTACGTTACAATACGTTCGTTCATTTTGTCTAGTTTGTTTTCCAGTTCGCCAATTTTTTCAGCAAGTTTTGTTGAAACTAGCTCTGCTAACTTGTCAGAGAGGGAGACCAAAAATTTATCGTCTTTGAAACACTCACAAATAATTAGTTTGATATCAATCTTTTGATCTTTGGTGAAAACCATTTTTATAAGCACAGCCTGATACACACTAAATACCGAATAGAACAGTGGTTGCTAAAAACGCCAAGACGCCGATTCAATAGCACATCTACTCTGTACGAATGCCAATGGGTTAACATGCCACATTAACAGTTTTTTATTGAGTTTCAAATTTATTATAGCAGCCCACAACCTTCTATCACATGCTTCTAGGTGCGCATGGACTACTATTTAGACTATAAACATTCAGAATTTGAAGAATGGAATGTGTTAGTAAAGTTTTAAAAGATATTTTTTTCCCTTATCCTTCTATTGCGAGTTTCTAGGTGTGATGGAATATTTTGATTACACAAATTAAAAGTGCTAATAAATTTTTTGAAAGGCAATAGTACTCAAATATGTAACAATAACATTTTTTTTTTGAGTTTGAAATTCATTACAGTATGTTACAACCTTATATCACATGCTTCTAGGTGAGCACGGACTATTTCGACTATAAAAATTGAGAATGCTACACAATACTTTTTTCATTGATTTATGAATGCGTTATTTGAATACATTTCAGGGGCTCCAGTGACATGGTGCGATTAGTTAGTAGGGTCGCTTCCTTGGACCATATTTTATTCGCAATGAATGAATATACATCCCTAGGATGTCTTCAGATCGATTGTTTCACACTGAAAAATTTTCAGTGGATGTAACGCACCGAAAGAGCATTGAACCATATTATGTTCAGTAGTAGGTATAAGAGACAGACTACCAACATCTTTAAGGGTTGTGTTTTAAAAAACGGTGACGACAAATATTTGTACTGATTTCTGGGAAATTCCGCCACCGAGTCTACGTCGTGACAAATATATGTAATAGGAATTTTGAGATGCTTGGGGGTGTTTAACCCCTTGGGAAACATCATTATGCAATTTCCATAACGTCGATTGTTTGTAATAGATGTGTAACAGGTTTTGTAAAGAAATTTGTTATTATCCACGTTTTGATGTTTATTTAATAGGGATTATTCAATATTTATATATTGAATATTTTCAAAAATACAGAGTGTGTGTGTGTGTGTGTGTGAATCAAAAGCTAGCCCACGCCCTTTTCCTAGAAAACGGGAACCGTAAATTTTTTTTGGTGTGGAACGCAAATTTGTAATAAATCTGTAAAAAATTCTGAACTAGTTTTTATTTGAGTGTGCCATAAATGCCGGTGTAGCTTTAAGGACATCTTTTATATCGTTTCACTTATTAGTTCGTTCGTTAGTTAGTTTGGGTCAAATCTTGCAAGTGAATTTTGACCGACTTCTAGACGTCCGTTTAATTTGAAATTTGACAAGTGTTCCGATGACAATGCATTATGGAATTTTTGTTGGATAAAAAACAAAATGGCGGCTCCAAGACGGCCGGCGAGATTTGTAATTATGGTCCTATTTGATTCAAAATTGGTGTGTGGGGGTTTTCGGAGTCGGAGATTATGAAATTTTTGTCAAAATTCATAAATTCAAGATGGCGGCCCCAAGATGGGGGACGAGTTTTGTGATTATGGATTATGGTCTAATTCGATTAAAAATTAGTATGCGGGGGTTTTCGGGGTAGAGATTATGAATGTTTTGTCGAAATTCATAAATTCAAGATGGCGGCCCCAAAATGGGGAACGAGTTTTGTGATTATATGGTCCGATTCGATTCAAAATTGGTATGTGGCGGTCGGAGATTTTGGTTTTTTTCAAAATTTATAAATTTAAGGTGGCGGCCCCAAGATGGAGGACGAGTTATGGTCATATTTCATATTCTATTCAAAGTTGGTATGTGGGGATTGTCAGGTTCGGAGATTATTATTTTTTTGTCAAAATCTATAAATTCAAGATGGCGTCTTCAGGATGGCGGACAAGTTTTTTGATTATTGTAAGATTCTATTCAAAATTGGTGTGTGGGAGTTTTGGGGGTCGGAGATCACGATTTCTCTCAGCTCAAAACTTATAGGGAAGAAACCTTGTAATAACGATGCTATATTAGAAATGAACAGATTGAGGCAAACTAACTAAAAACCATAAAAATAAAATAAATAATAAAAAAGAAGGACAAACTTTTATTCCAGCCGTGTACTGAAACATATAAAATAAGTTTAAGTCATCGCTGACAATGACTTAAGTATTTTTTGTTGAATAATTTGGTTTCAAAAAGCTTGTCGCACGGAGTTTTCATGAAAGTAGGTACCAATTAATTTGATTGGGCAGTGATTGATTGGTAAGTAAGAACTTGTCCAAGTATTAATTTTATTACAATTCGCGCGACAAGCTTTTTGAAACCAAATTATTCAACAAAAAATAATTATATCATTGTCAGCGATGACTTAAACTTATTTTATACGTTTAAGTACCCACACGGCTTAAATGAAAGCTTGTCATCAAAATTTTTTTTATTAATAATTTTATTTCGAAATACTCTTTGGGGATTGCCAAGGAATTTTTCGGCAAGTAGAATGATATCCAGCAACATGATTCACACACTCAGGCAAATCGACAACCCTGTATTTAATGTTTAATGCAACATGAATACGAAGTTTTTCGCGGCACTGTTGCAAATTTTCTTCACTAAATTTGATAAGTTTACGGTTTGTATACCCAGTACCGCGCCGACTGTGGCGAATGTGTTCAAATAACAAGGGCGGCCAAATAAAAGGGCGGCAAAACAAGACAGAAAATAATTAACTTTTGCGAGGCGTGCTCATAGTAAAGGGCGGCTTATCAGTAAGCGATGAGCAGTAAGAATCAGAAACAAAGGAAGTAAGTAGAAAAATAGTTGCCTAACATTTTTTGTTGGAATAGGCTTTAGTTTTTATAGGTAATGCATATTGATGGTTGTTTAGGAGTATCTTATACTTTCGAGAGCATAATTGGAATCATTGGAGAAAGATCAGATGGAAGGTCTAGATTGCATTTTATATTTCTTAGGGTCGACGCCTCCAGTGATATAAAAGTACATTGCATTCGGTATTTTATTGAAGTGAGATTCCCAGTACGTGTGTTCTCCTGTTGCTATTTGTTTGCAGTACGTACTTATCATTGTACTCAGTAGCTCCTTACCATCGGTGTTTATTAGTCTTGAGCCCCATTGAGAGTGTTTGCGTTATATTTTTCGTAGTCATCCTTCTTGTTATTCTAATTTGGTGGACAGTATACGGCGGATAAATGGAGGATCGCTATATTACATTGTAGTGCAATTGTCGTTGCTTACAAGTTTTCTTTCTTAAAGCTTTTTAATTCATAGTGTTTTGCGGTACTGCATTCAATCATCGCTGTAACACCATGTACTGTAGTTGTGGTTTGTTTTGTAGATTTGTATATTTTGGGATTCGTATGCAACTTTTTTCAGTGTAATCGGTTTCCGATATTTTTTTATTGAAAAGCGATTTCATGACCAAGTTGTCTCAAGTGATCTTTAATTTCATTAAGTTCGGTGGAGGAGGGTAAATTCTTTATTGCTGTTCTAAAACTCTTAGCTTCTTTAGGTTTATATGTGTGGAATTTAGTTTTTCTTTCAATCCATTATTTTGTGATCTAAAAATGAGCCTCACCTGTTTTGGTTGCACCTTTACTTGATGCCCCCCAGGGCGATAACTCAGAATGTAGGGTTAATGAAATTTTACTTTTGCCTACGAGACCTCGAAGGAATCAGTCGTTCCTTTTAGAAGTTCCAATTCTTCTGGGAAGTAATCTCCATCCTTTCGGAAACGTGTAGTTAGCGCACATTTTTCTGGTTGATCCCGCGGTTCAAATTATGTCCATCTCTTCGCATTTTTTACATATTTTTATTATATATATATATTTTTCTTTCTTGGACATAAGGTTCATTTAAATAGCAAAGGTTGTTATTTCATGTTATTTATTAATTATATATATATATATATATATATATCTATAGTGTCCGTCATAAAGTTGGCTACATATGGGAAAAAATGTGTTATTGAAATTTCTGGAAAACTCTAATGGCGGTTCGCTTCTGCATGTCTGACAACTAAAAAATCCGTTGCGACTTATATCACGTGACCTCAGATTTGGCGGGTAAATAAAAAAAGTTGTCGTCCCGAAAAATGGGTCAAATTGACAAGATATCGAAAAAAATTATTTAGAAAATATGTTTTGAATCCATGTACCAATTTTGAACCAGATGAAAAATCAAAATTTTCATTCTTGTTTGATCGGAAAACAGCTTTAATGATCTAAATCACATAAGTTTGGGTTAAAACTAATCAAATATTTGTGAAATAGACATTTTTCTGGAGATTAATTATGAAAACACGATTTAGTCTTGTCACTAGGTGTAGTCATGCCCTGTATATTGATGCACATGAGCTTATTCAATATTCTCAACCCGTAAATAAAATTTAATCCAACTAATATTTGTAATTACAACTAAATAATACATTATTTATCCTAATTGAATTAAGTATTGTTTAGGTGGACGTGGAAAAATAAAAAAAACTCAATAAACAAACAATGTCTATTCCACAAATAATTAATTAGTTTTGACCCAAACTTATGTGATTTAGGTTATTGAAGCTGTTTCCAGATAAAACAATGTATAATGTTTCTTAGTAAGGGTAGAGGAATAAAATGGTATTTTGGATTTTTGTTCAATCTGGTTTAAAATGGGGTCCTCGTTGGATTCCAAACACATTTTTTCGATATCTTGTCAATTTGACCCATTTTTCGGCACCACATACAACTTTTTTTAAATTCCCGCCAAATCTGAGGTCACGTGATATAAGTCGAAACGGATTCTTTAGTTGTCAGATATGTAGAAACGAACCGCCATTAAAGTTTCTCAGAAATTTCAATAATCATTTTTTTCCCATATGTAGCCAACTTTATGACGGACACTGTATAACATATTCTTTGAATTAGATAATAAACATTATTGCGGATATGTTACTAATATTTCAGAGAATACTGTCAGAAGTATTTGTGGCTTCTGAATTCCAAGACACCAACAATTTTTTCATTATACCTACCTATCTGAAAACACTATATTTATATGCTTATTTGGCGCACCGAAAATGGGCTTTTTCCGTGCGCCCCCACGGAATATTTTACGGTGCGCTAGTGTCATTAGCTGCCTACTTACATGTCAAAATAATGTTATTGACAGTTCTCTAGAAATCGCAAATTGTTTGTATATTTCCTTAGCAACGGAGTAAATAACACTAGTTTTGTGACAATATTTGGATATTTTTAGTGGAAATATTTAAAAATGATTTCACCAGAGGAAGAAATATCACGTGAAGCAGCAAAATTAAGTGCAGAATTACTGCCCAAAAAGTCACGTGAGAGATATGAAAACCAGTATCACAGTTTATAGCTACTTCTTTAGCTATAAACTGTGCCAGTATCGTCTATTTTGCAACTGGCGCCAACAAAAGAAAGTTATAAATGTAAGTGATGATATTCTTCTCGTTTATTTGTCAGAAAAAAGCAAATCCATGAAAGCTTCAACTTTATGGAGTCAATTTTCAATGTTAAAAAGTTGTCTGGCGGTGAAAGAAAATATAAATGTTGATAATTTACCAAAAACTACTGTATTTCTCAAACGAGAAAGTGTTGTTTACACACCGAAAAAGTCCAAAGTATTAACTGCTGACCAAATCGCCAAATTCATACTTGAAGCACCAGACGAGAAGTGGTTATTAAATAAAGTAATTTTAATATTTGGCATATTTGCTGCCTGCCGAAGAGATGACTTGATTCGTCTGACTTTGGAAGACGTGGAAGATAATGGCCGGTTTTTGATAGTATTCCTTCAAGATGGCAAAAATCACAAATCAAGAAGTTTCACAATTACAAAGGAAGGATGTCCCTTTGATCCATGCACTTTTTATCGTAAATATATTAATCTAATACCTACACACATGAATAGTAAAATATTATTTGTTGCGATCGTAATGGTAGATGTTTTGCTCAACATGCAGGGTGTCATACAATCAGTGGTACAACAAAGCAGATTGCTGAATATCTGAAACTAGAAAATCCGGAAGAGTATACTGGACACGGCTTTATCAACTACAGTTATCGAAAATGAAGAAGCTGCTGAAGGATTAGCTATTTACAACAACACAAATTGTACCATAAATACTTCAATTATTAAAAATTAAAAATACATCGTTAATCTTTGAAAATAAATGTTTTTTAACAATATGTGGTTTTCAGGTAGGTAGATATAATGAAAAATATCGTTCATTACACGTCCATAAATGCCTTTTCCGTGCTTGCACGACTTCCCGTGTTCACCTGCGCCTCCCACGGGAACTTGTTGCGCACGCACGGAAAAAGCCTATTTTCTCGACTCCTAATGAAATATACTATTGTGGCGCCCAATAGTTTTTTGTTTCTCGAACATTCTTCAACTATCATCATTTCCAAATTAAGTTTCTAACCCATGACCCCGTTCGAAGAAGTTTCCGCGATCATGACTATTCTAGATATGGAAAGTTCAGGATGAACCGCGTCTGAAAATTTGATAATTTTGAAGTTTCAGCTCCCATTTTGAAGCCATTCCCAGGAAAGCTAAGGAAACGAAAAATAATAACTTACGGTAAATAAAGAAAGTGATTTTCACACTGAGGTCTCAATCTGCCTACTTCTCAGGTGTAGTCACTTAGGAAGGAAATACAGTAATTTCACACTGCGGCCTCTATCTGCCTACCCTTCAGGTGTAGTCGCTTGGGAAGGAATGGAAGTGATTTCATACTGAGGCCTCAATCTGACTACTCTCCGGCTGTACCCACGTAGGTAGGGTTCAGGATTTTGTGACTTGATACCGGGGTCTCAATCTACCTACTCCCCAGGTCTTGACATTCGTTCTCTCTAAGGTCTCAATCTGCCTACTCTTGCGAGAGAACTGATGATTCAGTAGTCATTCTGCATGGTGTAGATAGATTTGCAAATTTGTGTGTTTTTATAACCGTTTCGAATTAGTGCGGTTTTGAGTTTGCTATGGTTGTGATGATCGGTGGGTGTGTGTTTGTCTGGAAATGGGGAATTTTAAGACGAAATTTGTTTGAGCTGGATGGTGATGAGAGCTGACGAATAGATATCAGTTGGTGTATGTTTCCTGTATACTGTGTGAATGAAGGTGTCATTGGTTTATTTGATGAGGATATCTAGGAAGGGAAATGCGTTGTCAGCTTCGATTTCAATAGTTTGATTCGTTGAATTTATATTTCTTTTGGCGAGTTTATTTGAGAGTAGAATTGGGAGCTGCATTACGAAAATTCGACAGTAGGAAGTTGGCTACGCAAGAGGCCCAGACTGTGAGCGTGGTAGGGAATTAATGTTGAAAGTTTAATATTATTGAAATTTAAATGTTGAAAGTTGAATGTCGAAATTTGAATAATGAATGTTGGATGGTGAATGTTGAATGTTAAATATTGAATGATGTATGTTGAATGTTTAAGTTAAATGTTGAATTGATGTGATGTTAATTTGATGTTTGAAGTTGAATGTTTAAAGTTAAATGTTGGAAGCTGAATGTTGGAAGTCGATTGTTGAGATTTGAAAGTTGAATGTCGAAAGTTGAATGTTGAGAGTAGGAAGTTGGATGGTGGAAGTTGAGTGTTGAATGTTGATGAATATTGAAGTTTAATGTTGGGAGTTGTATGTTAAAAATTGAATTTTGAAAGTTTAATATTGAAAGATGAATGTCGTGTGTTAAATGTTGAAATTTGAATGAAGTATAACTTACAAGTCGCGTACATGAATACACGCATCCACTTTTTTAATTGTTAGAGTGCATTATTGTGATATTTTTGTGTAAAGTGAATAAACGGACAGTAATAAGAAGAGTATTTTGATAGCCACGAACTCCAAATTCGTAACAATTTGCTAACACAATGATCTTTCACTAATTGGGACCATACTAGTCGCTACTCAGGATACTACTTGGAGCTGTTATGAGTTAAACAACCTGAACTTCTATTTCCTATGATATTTTCATGTGTAGATACATTCAGAAATCTTTCCGACCGCTTGTTTAATTTCATAGTACCCATGATTCGTACTTCGAATGAAATATTACTGAGAAAGGACTTTCTGAACTTGATATTTACTACACATTGCATTTCTATGAGTTGATATGATATTCAGATTAGATTTCATATATTTTCCATGAGATAAATGGGGACACTAGTGGGTGTCCGTTATACGCCCCAAAGTTTGGGTTGTCTGTTTCTGGAACCGTTAGCACATTTTAGTGCTCACTTGAAATGAGGGCTTTTCATCTATCCTCAAATTAGAAGAAATAAGAGAAGAACTTCTTTCCTTTCGCGTACATACCAAGCTCGAAGTTTCACGAATACAAATACTTTTGTCGCCCTCGCATGCGCTGTGCTTCAGATGTTTTAATGGATCTGGGAAGTGGATTTAGAAGTATGAATAAATTATATGGATGGGCGTTAACAACTGGAAAGCCATAAAATAATAATATTATGAAATGCGCTTCTGCCTAGGAGGTCGGATAATAATCAGTTTTCGTCTTGATGGACCTGGGGACTCATCGCCTGTCTAAGTATTGGCTTCTTCGAGGGGATACTGATCATTTTGCATTTCAGCTCCCAATGCGTTCATTCTGAGGTCAACCGATAAGTTATCCGAGAGGCCCAATGTGCCAAATAATTATTATTTTCTGTGTTTCAACACCAGTGTTCACCTGGAAGTGAGTGAATATATGGAAAAACTAGTTTTTTTATGTTATTTTAGTGATCACTTGGTCGATAGATGAAAAGATAAATCCATAAAATATGGACATTCCCAAGGGTTGAAATAAGTAAAATGTATGAGAATAAAATAATGTGTATAGAAAATATGTTATGTAAAGATTAAGATTTTGTAAGTAATAACCATATTGTTATATTTTTATACATTTTTAATTTCTCCACCTTTATAATTGTCTTTATTTTATAGATTCCTTTTATTCTGATGAGTAGGTGGAAAACTGGATAAATTTTCATAGATATTACCTTATAAAGAATGAACCATTTTGTTTTAAAAAAATTCCACGTATTTACTTGTTTTAGGTGGACACAATGATCTTCAGGGGTCAAAAGCTACTATACTACTTCTACACTATGTACAGATTAACTCAAAATCAATTCAGGGAAAACATTATTTTCGTTTATCCCCAATATCTTCATGACATAAAAATATAAGTATAACGTATCAAGAGAAATTCGAACTCACGTATAAAATAATAATGTCCATTGACATCATAACTAATGGAACATGTGATGAGCGAAAGTTTCCTGGAGTTGTTTTCCCAGAAGAATGAATATATACCTACCGTTAACATTCAGAAATTCTTTATTCATAGTTTTTCTTGTAAAATGAAAAAATACTCACGATTCCTCAAAGGATGGCATATCTCTTCCACCTGAAAATAAATATTGTTTCTTCAAATAGATTAATCTCAGATATCCTGAATTGAAATAATACTGTCGGGTTATCTATAGGCTATACTCATCCAGGTCTAGAGGTTTTTTCTGTCCTGTAGGTGTATTAAATTTGTATAACCTATAGAATTGATCTTATCGGTATTCAGTAGGGTTTTTCTTTATGGCAAGGATGGCCTTAAAATTGATATACTCGAGTTATTCACAATTCATAACTCTTCATTATCCCTTCAGGACAATGAACGGTTTTTCAATCTTTATAATTTCGTTTTCTCTTCAGTTATTGCAAAAGAATGAGTTTTTTCGACAGATTGTTCTAGTTATTTGTATTCCATAACTTTTTTATATGGGGTAATAATATTATAACATAAAAAAATCGAGCTGTGGTATTATATACGGTATTGGAAAGAATATATCTTGGGTATTGTGGTTTAATAAGAGCGTAAAGAATAGCTTGCTAAATATTGAGGGAGCATTACAATTTCTCCTCGAATAGCTCGAAGAGGGGATATCGAATTGTCGTTCGACGTCACTACACAGAGACAGGTTAACTAACACTTCAGAATCATACCAGCAGCAGACGGGAGAATGTGCTTGAGCCAAATAATAAGAAATATTTACGATAATTTCACATCAGATATTTGAACAAATTAAACTGAATCATTTATTTAATTTGTCGGACGACAGGTAGTTCAAATCTTTGTTGCCGTTGTGGCCGCGATGTTCTGTAACTGGCATACTTACGTAGTCAGTGGAAGAGGGGTAACAGGAGAGGAGCGCATCATTGCCTATTATAATATAATTGTGTTCCTTGTTACTCTTATAGATTTCTGTCTATACCCAAGATATATTATAACCGACACTGTATAAAAGCTTCGATAACTACGTCGTTCCTTGTTACTCTTCTAGATACTGTATATATATATATATATATATATATATATATATATATATATATATATATATATATATATATATATATATATATATACAGGGTGTTTGGTAGCTGGGTGCAAACCTTCAAGGGGGTGATACACTAGCCCATGTAGAACATATTCATACAAACATTTTTATTTTCTAGCGCGTTTTTGATTTTTGAGGGAACTTTTACGATTTTTAGTACAAAAACCCAAAATTGGTCAATTAAATGCTAATAACTTCTAATCTTAACAGAAATGTCCGGTTTTTTTCATTTATTTTAGTAGTCTTATGTGTCCCCAATCGTACTAAAGTAGTTTGAAGCACCATTGTATCCAAAAAAGTTATGTACAGAGCATTTAAACTTTACAAAAAAAGAAAGAAAATAAAAAATCTGACCTTTGATGCCAATTAAAAAAATAAATAAAATACATACAGGTGTTCAGACACTTTTAAAAACATGCGTAGTTATTGCTCTTTCGTTTGAGGTATCATTTATCTAGCTAAGTCCTAAACTTTTTTAATTAGGGTACCTGAACCAGTTAAAGGTCGTAAATATGGATTTTTTTGGAATTAAAGAAAAAAATGTTTTGTACTGTAAAAATTTATTGTTGGTGTTCAAAATGTCCTCCACCATTGCGTATACACTTTCTACAACGATTTCTATACGAGTTCTTTCGCCCGACCCCACACAAAAAAATCCAACGGAGTCAGGTCGGGCGATCTGGCAGGCCAGGGGATGGGTCCGTCTCTCCCGATCCAGTTGCCAGGAAAACAGCGGTTCAGGTGTTCGCGGACGCTTACAGCCCAATGTGCTGGGCATCCATCTTGCTGAAATGTGATCGGCCTGTCCATGTCCAATATTGGCACTTCGGCATCATAGAGTAACATTGGCAAGTCGTTTATCATGAATTCGAGGTAATTTTGTCCATTCAAAATGTCAGGCAAAATGTGTGGGCCAACCAATGTGCGTCCGATGACCCCAGCCCACACATTTATTGAAAATTGTCTTTGGAAAGAAATCTGAAACAAAAATGCAATAAAATTAGTTAATTTAGGTAATTAAACACGTGTTGAACATGGGTAATAAAATAATAATAAAAAATCATTTATTTACCTGTTTTTTCCAATGTGGATTGCTGTCCTTATCAGCCCATTCATGAAGGTTGTGGAAATTAGTAATTCCTTCCCTGGAGAACTTCGATTCGTCAGTCCAGAGGATGGACTTTAAGAGCCACGCTCGTCAATATCTGCGTTTAGCAAAAAACGGCAGAACCGTATCCGTCTCGCCGGATCCGTTTCCTCCAAGCCTTGCACACTCGTGCCGTGAAACGGGTATTTCTTTTCGTTGTGCATCGTACTCCACACTTTCCATATCGAAAGGTTTAAATCTCTCGCTACAACTCTGATGCTGATGGTGGGATCCGCTTCGAAGGCTGCGAGAATTTGCTCCTCAACATTGACATTATGTCTTCCTGGATTTACGGCAGGTTCAGCATGATGAATACCAGATTCAGACAGCCTACGATATGTGTTGGAAAACACACGGACGTTAGGCACCCTGCAATAAAATAACTCATTTTTAACGTCTTTTGAAGGTGAAAATGGCAAAATTTAACTACCGCTAGAATTAGAAATTAATTTACCTGCGGTTCGGGTAACGTTCTTGGTACAAACGTCGTGCCAGAGATGCGTTACCATCAGCTCTGCCATACATAAAAATGATATCGGCTTGTTCATGACTCGTAAACTCAGCCATGGCAGCACACACAACAAAAAGTTCGATAGTCCAAAATGTCAGTATACATCTGTTGGTGACTATTAATGTGCACGAAATTTCGTGTCATTAAAATTCCACGTCATTAGGTCTAAGCTTCACCACACAGATTATTAGGTGTCACCTCTATAATTTTGTGGATTATATATATATATATATATATATATATGTATATATAATCCACAAAATTATAGAGGTGACACCTAATAATCTGTGTGGTGAAGCTTAGACCTAATGACGTGGAATTTTAATGACACGAAATTTCGTGCACATTAATAGGTCACCAACAGATGTCAGTATAGGCCAATCCACGACACCAAAAGTCGTACTCCTCGTGCGTTCAGAGTAACGCAAAACAAATAACGAGAGAAAGAGAAATTTGTTACGAATCCAAGAAAGCCACCATCCGCCTACAGCTGTTTCATGGTTTCCCAATCATCAGGACGGCTTGTGGTCTTCCTCAAATTCGTTTCAAATATCTCATAGTGCTAATACCTACCGGCAAGTACGAAAATGTGAAATGCACAAAATTATAGAGGTGACACCTATAATCTGTGTGGTAAAGCTTAGACCTGATGACGTGGAATTTTAATGACACGAAATTTCGTGCACATTAATAGGTCACCAACAGATGTCATTATAGGCCAATCCACGACACCAAAAGTCGTACTCCTCGTGCGTTCGGAGTAACGCAAAACAAATAACGAGAGAAAGAGAAATTTGTTACGAATCCCAGAAAGCCATCATCAGCCTACAGCTACAGCTGATGATTGGGAAACAATGAAACAGCATGGTGGCTTTCTTGGATTCGTAACAAATTTCTCTTTCTCTCGTTATTTGTTTTGCATTACTCTGAACGCACGAGGAGTACGACTTTTGGTGTCGTGGATTGGCCTATACTGACATCTGTTGGTGACCTATTAATATGCCCGAAATTTCGTGTCATTAATAAAATTCCACGTCATCAGGTCTAAGCTTCACCACACATATTATAGGTGTCACCTCTATAATTTTGTGCATTTCACATTTTCGTACTTGCCGGTAGGTATTAGCACTGTAGGCTTTCTTGAATTCTTAACAAATTTCTCTTTCTCTCTCTCTCTCTCTATATATATATATATATATATATATATATATATATATATATTATCCCGCCAGTAGTTCTAGTCATATTCTTTATTATGATTCGATGAGAGAAGCAGAGAAAATAAGCAATTTCTGTGAATTGGACGATATTATTCACACTTCTCAATAGAAAATATGTATGTAGGTTTAAAAAATACTTCACTCAGGTTCCTTTGTCGGCAAGTGTTGTGTATTTGTTCCTAGAAACAACAACGCCTTGGCAGAGTTATGCCACAGTTTATAGCTAAAGAAGCAGTTAGCTCACTTGGCCCAAATGCATGTTCCAAGGTAACATCCACTCCAGGGAAAGAATTCAGGATGCGCAAAAGACTGTACGCGATTATCGCTCTTCGAAGTATACGAAAAATGTCAGTATTAGTAACACAGTAACACGCGGTATGCGCGAGGGATAAAAATCAGAGTTGCGCAGTGTACAAACGGGAACATAAAGATCAAAGTGCCGACGCCAAGTGAGCTAACTGCTTCTTTACTATAAACTGTGGTTATGCCGACAGAATCGCATTGTGAAGGCTTTCCTGGTCATATAGAATTGCAAATTGATAATAACATTTGAAATATATTTTGAGCTGTGCTTTGGCGAAATACTTTTTCTGTATTTTATGGGTTGTGTCGTTCTTGCCTGACGATAAAGTGATACTTTGACAATTAGTTAAAATAACCATTTAATAACATTCAAACATCATTCACTTAACATTATTTTGCAGGCAAGCACTGAAGATGACCATATAGGTCGAAAGCGCTGTGCGATTAAAAATAATAAATTTGCCGGAAATACAAAATTAGACTTTTTATATACTTTTTCAACACAAGTACTTTTTGTAACACGGCAGTGCTAGCGACAATGAGCTCTAGCAGTCCTATGGTTTGTAAGGTACCCACATATTTTAAACCAATTTTCGGTATTGAATAACTCTTTCTCTCATTCTCTTCTTACTTTTCTCGGTGCTTTCCTAGTGAATTAGAAAATACCAGTACAAGTGATATAAAACTGTAATAACGAATAAAAATATTCATATTAATTTATATGACATTCAACCAATTAATGTATTAAATCAAATAATTTATGGTATGCAAATAATCAGTATAGAAAAACTCCAGTGGAAAGCTTATTCTTCCATGTGGCTGGCTCGAGTTGTAGCGGTAAAAGTAGCCGAGACTTTCGATTCTAGGACAAAAAAAAAAACCACTACGAGTGCACGATTGGGAGTAATATCCAAACACAAGACTATTACATTTGAACATTTTTCTCAAGTGAGTCTAACTGAATATTAGAAAGCCATGCGTTTTTGCGAGTTCGAAGGAGCTTTTGACAGTTAAAACCAGGAGTTTTGATTTTTAGACAAGTCAAAGTGAGTCTTTTCTAATTCTTCTTTGGATTATTGATTTCGATCTGAGTCGGAAATGCCTATCAATAACCAACAAACAATCTACCAAAAAGGCAATTCTAAATTGGAAGGATTAACACAAATGAAGATCAATAAAAGTGAATATTACGCGTGGTATACTCACTTAGGCAAATTAGATTTGCGAAACGTTAATGAAATGTATTTTTTAAATTTACCAAGATGACTCAATAATTCAAATCTAATTATACAAGAATTTTATTCCTTGCAGGAAACCATCCAACTTTTAACTGATAATTCTAGACTAAACAGAGGAAGAGAGATAATTTAGTGTTAGATTACAAGCCCAGGCCAATTTTGGGGGGGTCATGTGACCCATCATGAATTATATTCAAAATTATAGTACCATACGAAACAACTCCGTTGAATATTTTATTAAAATTTACCCAAAAATATTCTGTAAATAACTACAAAGAACTTTTTATAACTTTCGTAAACTTTTATAAACATTTATTACTGCAAATAAAATTTAGTTTTTATTAATTATAATTATGGCTTGTGAAAGTAAGACAACAAAGTTACAAAATAAAATTCTTGGGTAAAAAACAAATTTAACTTCATTCTTCATCAGAACTTTCAATATCGCATTCAGATTCCGTCTATCTGCACTAGAATTGGGCTCATTTTCGCATTCTGAAACATATCATTTCAGGATCGAAATAATAGAAAAGGTTATCTTTTAATTACTTATGACAAATTAAAGAAAATTGTAGAATTCTCCCAAAAATAAATATTTTTTTTTTGTAATAATAAATATTTTTAACCGACGAAACCAAAAAGTCGACGCGTATATTTTGTTTTTCATAATTTTTTTTTAATGTATGATCACGCATAACTTTTTACTGAGACGTCCGATTCCGATAATTTTTTCAGTGGATAGGCTGTACTTCGAAGTTGGTCCCATTCAAATTTAAAAGATGAAATCCACCCCTAAGGGTAGCAAAATGAAGGATATTGATCACTCACCCTCTGAATTCTGGTCCATTAACCGAATCTATCAGGCATAACTTTGTACTGGGTTCTTCGATTTGGATGATTCTTTTTTTAATAGATAGGGTATACCTCATATTTGGATTTCGAATGAAACTATCCACCCTTACGGGTAGAAAAATAGGAGATAATTGATTTTTCACTTGTGAACATTGGCACACACATATGTAGTTGACAATGACAGATCGCTACTGTCATTATTTTTGTTCCACATCCGTCATTATATTCTTTGAGAGGATGGAATGATATAAAAAGTAATGAAATAAACTAATCAGAACAGCAAAAATGATTTATATTACAACAAATAGTAAAATTAGATAATCATATTATTTAACTGGTAATAGTTGAAGTAAGGTGGGTAAGTAAGTATTTAAAAAAAAAACCGACGAAATAGGAATGAAAATAAAAAATAAAATAAACCTTATTAGTCTCAATAACTGAGCTCCTAAACTAATGTAAGTAACTAATTTTGAGTCGGCGCCAAACAATCAACAAAGATCAATAAATTACTTCAAAAAAATAATCAGAATGTCAACGCGCAACTCGATGTCATCATTTTACGCCTTACCTAATTCATTTGCTTGTTTGTTTGGCGCCGACTCAAAATTAGTTACTTACATTAGTTTAGGAGCTTAGTTATTGAGATTAAGAAGGTTTATTTTATTTTTTACTTTTCAGTTCCGTATTTCGTCGGTTTAATTTTTTGTTAAAAAGTTTTTTTCACTTTATATTCATTTTAAGAAAAATAGTTTTTTCATATTATAGGATTCGAAAATTATCCGCAACCCTCGAAAAGATGCGCACATCCGACAATTATCCGCCAATCGACAACACTGATGATGTAGCCAGAAAGAGTAGAGAGACACAAATTGTACGGAAAGCCACATGTATATGTGTGCGTATGAAACATTCAACGTTATTTACAGTCATTGGTTAGATTGTTTTGAAGTAATCGGATGTTTAGAAATCACGTTGTCAGGTGTTCAGAAATCATGCTACCTGAGAAAATGTTAGGCTATAAAGTTGATGGCCAGCGTCTGTGCAACGACTCGAAAAAGGTGAACGAATTGTTGAAACTCATCTTTGAAGAATTCTTGACTATCTAAGAAGATTTACGAAATTTGCATGATAAGGCAATAACAATCAAGCTGTGTTGAGGATTCTAGGTCAACCCGTGGATTCATGGGACGCTATACTAATTCCAATTATTGCAGACAAACTTGACCCAAAATCGAATGGCGAGTATAAAGCCCTGCTTTTATTTCACAAATTGGATCGGAATCGCAGTGCCAAAAGTACTACGAGAAAAGTTCACTCAACCTTGATTTGTTAGGTAAACTAGAAGAGGATGAAACTAAATTGATCAATGATGGAACAGCAGCAATGGTTATTTAAGTGGAAGATAAACTTTTATAATGAAATAAATAAAGTACTGTGACAAGTTTTATATCTGTCTTCAACATATCATATGTACATAACTACCAAAACAATAATCTACTATCTAGATATGAAAATATAAATTCTGCTTTCCAACACTCCCACTAGAATTCATATTTTCCGGTCTTCAAATCTTAGTCCCATTTTTTTCGTTTTGTTTTGAAGACCCATTTGGTTCCTATGACCTTCCTGTTCTGAGGTAAATCTGATAATACCCACGTATTATTTTCTTCCAGTTGCCCCATTTCTATTTTCATTGCCTCTATCCAGAAATCTTTGTCATCCCTGTCCATAATTTCATCAATTGATGAAGGATCACCCTTTTCATGATGTTCCGCTTGATAGCACACAAAATTATCAAATTTTCTGGGTTGTGCTGTAGATCGACTTGAACCACGGTTCAAGGTTTTTCTTCATTATTCACTTGAATGTCACTTTGTGTAGAATTGCAATTCATCGGTTCGGATTCCTCGAAATGTGTTTCTTGAATTATATCTCTCTGTTTCGTTATTTTCATTCGTAAAAATTGATGAAAATTCAGACGAAATTAACATAGGAACTGACTTTTCCTCTGACGTTTGGTTATCAAATTTATTTTCAAAAAAAATCACATCTCTCGATATCATTATTTGTTTCGTCTTCAAGTTGTATAAACGGTAACCTTTTATATTATCGGCATACCCCACGAAAATACATTCTTCACTTTTCGGATCCCATTTCCGTCTTTTTTGTTTTGGGATATGAGCCATAGCTTTATATCCAAAAATGCGAAGATGGTTCAGATTTGGTTTCTTTCTGGACCAAATTTCTTCAGAAGTGATGTTTCGAGTATTTTTGTAGGAGATCTGTTGATCAAATATACAGAGGTTGAAACTGCCTCGCCCAAAATTCTTTTTCCAGTCCTGAATCGGCTAGCATACACCTTGATTTTTCAACTATAGTTCTGTCGAATCTTTCGGCTATTCCATTTTGCTCTGGCGTATAAGTGACAGTTGTTTGGTGTTTTATACCAGATTTTCGGAGGAAATTTGCAAAAGATCGATTTTTGTACTCAGTCCCATTATCAGTGCGAATCATCTTGATTTTCTTTCCACTTTCATTTTCTGCATAGCGTTTAAAATGTTCGAAAGATTCCAGCACTTGGTCTTTTGTTGCAAGAAAATAGACAAACACCTTACGGGAGAAGTCATCGATGAATGTTAAGAAATATCTTGATCCGCCAATTGATTTAACTTCCATGGGACCACATAAGTCAGAATGTACAAGCTCTAAAATTTCTGATGCTCTGTTCCCAGAATATTCAAAAGGAAGCCGGTGTTGCTTACCTTTTAAACAAGAAATGCATGTTTCATTGCTTGTATTTTCGAAATTTACACCATGTACAATACCGTTTTTAAGTAAAATCATACTGTCACTATTTAAATGTCCTAATCGTCTATGCCACGTAGTTCTGTCTATCACATTTCGCGAAGATGTAACAAGTGCAGTGTCTATCGGTGCACAATCAAGTTCATACATATTATTGCTCATAGTTCCGGTTGCAACCAAAAATCCGTTTAGGTCAAAATTTCACAACCTTTCGCGTCAAAATACACTTTATGTCCGTTTTAGTGATTTGACTAACACTCAATAAGTTTGTAGCAATGTCTGGTACAACAAAACATCTTTCACAACCACTGTGTCTCTAGAACCATTTGCATTCACTTCTAATGTTATTATTCCTGTCTTCAGTACAGGTATCCGTGCTTCATTGGCAATAACAATTTCGGATTTATTAAAAATTGATTTTTCTAACCAATCTTCTCTTCTGGTCATGTGCGCTGTGGCCCCTGAATCAATGTACCATTTTTCATTATCAACATTGTTTCCCAAATGTCGAGAATGGAATGATTTCGGTACACCTGATTGACATCTCACTTTTGAACCATCACATTCATAGGACTTATGACCATATTTATTACATTTATAGCATCTCGGCCCTTTTGATTTGTATTTGTGGTTAAAATGCTTTTTTCTATATTTCTCACTATTACTGATGAATGCACCATCATGATGGGATGCTTTTCCAACAACGTTCGACTTGATATCTTGTAAAAGTTTCGTCTTGATCGAATCACCTGTTACGCTTGTGCCTGAACTTTCAATCCCCATAATCATTGGTCTGTATTCATCTGTGAGGCCAGCAAGCAAAAGAGTTCCAACCCATTCCTCACTAACTCGAAATCCAATAGCATTCAGTTTGTGAGCTGTTGAAATGATCGTATTGACATATTGTTCAACAGTGTCCGCATTTTCAAGTTGGGTTGTGATCAATGTTCGGAGAAGACCTACTCTTCTGGTTAAACCTGAATCTTCAAAAGCTTTGTTTAACTTCTCCCACGCCTCTTTTGCAGTTGTGGTTTCTTGAATATGAACGAAAATGATTGGATCCACGGACAGAATTATTTTCGATCGTGCTTTCGTCACTTTCTTGGTATCGTTTTCTGTACCAAGAACACATTCCCACATATCCTCGTGTTCGAGATAAGACTGCATGGCAAATTTCCATGTTGAGAAGTTCTCACGACCTTTCAACTTCTCGATTTGAAAATTTGAACTTGAACTTGTCATTTTCTCTGGAAAGTTTCTTCTCGGCAAAATAATTTCAGCACTCTGCTGGGCCCATAACCTGATGGAATCTTAACAGCAGCAATGGTTATTTAAGTAGAAGATAAACTTTTATAATGAAATAAATAAAGTACTGTGACAAGTTTTATATCTGTCTTCAACATATCATATGTACATAACTACCAAAACAATAATCTACTATCTAGATATGAAAATATAAATTCTGCTTTCCAACAATCAAGCAGTTTTTGATAAATTTTGCAAACGCGATCATAAGAGTTATAAGTGTGTTGAATTTCTCAAATATTTTATAATGATATACGGGCATGTTGAGAATATTTCTACCTGATTTATATTTTTTCCTTCTCTTGTATCACACTTTTTTTTTTAAATTCCCCTATTCTCACACCTGTCTCGTACAAGTACTATACTACCAAACATGACAACAGGTAGTTAATCGTCTGAGCACTGTCTTTCTGAATCCCGTATTAGATGCTAGACAAAAACTGCTATTTTCATGAGGCAGTTGAGGAATTGACAATTTCAAAATAAAAAGACATTGTCATAAAATCGAGGAAAAATCGCTTCGCTTACTTTGGTATGGCCAACAGTGAGTAGTGGCTATCGAAGGGCTCCTAGTATAACGTTAAATTTCACCCAGTGGAAGTATAACATAAAATTTCACCCAGTGGAAGTGATTCTCAAAAATGAAAAAAAATAACGAAAGATATGTTCACAATTGTAAGGCCATATGAGAGTTTAAAGGGGTTGGTAGCTCTGAGAGATAACCAGATTTTGAAACTCAGCAACAATTAAAACAACAAACATTCATTTACATAATAGATATATACAACTATACTTACACCTATAATAACCTATACTACGCTGTCACAAGGGACTACAGTAGTTGGGACTGATACTATGACTTCACTATATATTGTACTGTTATATAAGGTCCATACGCTTCATATGTAACGTATGTACTTCGTACGATTCAATTTCAGCACTTTGCTGCCATCTCCAAATCATATTCTCCTAGAAATTTAATATCTAGAATGAACATACACACTTCAACTGGTGGGATTAATATCAATTTGGCGAACAGCAAAAACAAATCTGGGAACATTGTAGAGATGGAGAGTACTCAACTTCAACAGTACCCTGTAATGTTCCAATAATATTTCTCTTGAAATAATATGCTAAATAGTAAAAAGCTGATCAGTTGGAGGTGGAAAAAAGGAATCGAGTTTGAATAAAGTTTAAACAAAATGAATACGATAAACATCTGCGTGCAATAACCCTGAACATGAGAATGTGGGAAAATCACCTTTGGAGGACATATTCCTGACATTTGCCTCACCCTTCTTAACGATGGTCTTCATCGTTTCAAAATAATTTTACAATATTTAAAAATCATTAGACTCGAATCTATACAACAATCCTGGTATCTCTTTTATTTTTTATATGCAACAACGAATGAAGAATCAATTTCTTTCACATATGTATGTATATGCCTCTCATTATGGACCACCTTGTTATCGGTTTGTTGTGAGAACTCTCAGCCTGGTTTCTTTAGTATTTATTCATCTTATGAATTCAGGGTTTGAATTTGTGTGTCTCTCGTGTGAACTCATGAATGCGATGACTGACCATAATATTGGCTTCATCAATATATTCGTCTGTAGAAAAGAGGGGAAGTCTCATGGAATCGCTCCTCTGGTACCATTTCATTTGACTTATATTTGCAAAGTATTTATAATGGACAGACTGTTTGGCTGCTTCTTCAGATTCCCGAACTTCATCGTTTCCCTGCGATACTTGTTTCAATAGCTCAGAAGAACTCAAATGGCTTTGTTCTACCGGTTGTCGGCATCCGTGACTTTTGCCTGCTTCTCGGGAGGTCAGTCCTCTTCTGAGATGTGGTATTACATTTTAAACAAGAAAGGCATTACTTCACAATTTGGCGAAATACCTATTTCTATCTCCATTCCTTATACGTTTTGTTTTCTGTTACATCCATTTATGCATAATGGAGAATCATTGAGTCTGTATTTCTTTATAGAAAGATTGAACTTATAAATTTGCGTTAGTGAACCCATTATTTTTTTCAACCATACCACCTTGAATATTGTTGACCATGTGCAGTATAATAATAAGTTTATTTTCAATTCATAGGAAGTTATTACATTTTCAATAAATACATAACATGGAAACAAACTATAAAACAATCCCACGAAGTAAACTTGTTGTGGGATATTCATTCGATTTGTTTTCAATTTAATTATAATACTTTTAACTTTTTTGTGGTATTTCTTCCAGTTAATATTGAAACATAGAACTTTATATTTTCAGTATTTTATGAAAAATTATCCTGGGGCTTTCCAATATCCAAATTTTCAGATTTTTCTTATATGAGAAATAATATAACATAATATGGAGATGAGCCACATCCCGTTGGTATTTTGTGGCATTACTCGGAACGCGTTAGAATCTTGACTTTTTCAACAATAATTAGATACCTGTCAATGTGTAGAAAACTTTCTACTTTTGATTGTCATGGTACTAGATTGAGTTTCACTTTTCAAACTATAGATGATTTGTTGTATTTCTTAAAAAATAATATAGTGTTAAAATCTAATTTATCTATATTACGTACGAGTTATGATTTTTGGACCCAAAAGAATCAGAGGTGAAACCCAGAACCGACTACAAATTTGCATTAATAATGATGTCATTACAACTGTTTCCGAAATAAAAAATCTAGGTTTGTGGTTTGACCAAGAGCTCCGCTTCACAAGACATGTCAGTCACATAACCCAAACTTCCTTCAATGTTCTCAGACAATTGTATCCAAATCGGGATCTTCTATCAACTAAACTCAAACTATGTGAGTCGCTAATAATATCAAAAGTCTCCTATTTTTTTTTTCTACTGCGATAGTGTTTATGGACCGGTTCTGAGAAAATCTGATTCCTTGCGTTTGCAACGTATTCAAAACAGCTGTTTGCGTTTTTCGTTCGGTGTTCGGAAATACGACCATATATCCCCTGTACTAAAGGAATCAGGCTGGCTGAATCTGGAGAAGCTTAGAGCCTTGTACCTCTTAACCACCACCCATAATTTATTAATAAATCGTAAACCGGATTATCTTGCAAAAAAACTCAAAACTTTTTCAAATATAAATAGGTTTGCTACACGCGCATAAATCATCTATCTTTACTCGCAGTTTTTCTTATTTTGCACCAAAATACTACAATATGCTACCCAGTGAATTTAGGTCTTATACAATTAATAATTTCAAAAAAAGGCTGAAATTGCATTTCCATGATTAATATATTCCTACTTTTCCACACCATGACCATAGATTACTATCCTTTTTAAAAACAGCCTAGGCTGACACTCTACCTATTCACCATGTTTTCTATTAAGGCGTGTACCTTTCATTTTACTTTTACCATTAGTTTTGGCCTTGTATCCTATGGTGAATAAAGACGATTTATTATTATTATATATGCAATCGCTGAATTCATTCCAAGATATTATTTTTCCAGAATCAAATCCCAACATTAAAATAATTTTTGAAATATCGTATTAATACTCCAGAGAAATTATAACCATTACTCTCAGGTTATTTGAACTTCATCCCAAGAAAAATACAATCATCAAATATTTGTTAAAAGTTTCTAACGAACGTAAATGCCAAGTTTACCAGGATTGCCCAATTCAAAATAGAATTTTCGAAAATGAGTTCTGAATTCTCTATTCGTTCCATATAATCAGTGAATAGAAATGATATATTCGGATGGATCCCATGTTGAAAGTTAAATCTGAAATCAATCAACGCACCATTGAAATTGCGTTGAGTAATCTCTCACTCAATGGGTTAAAAACTACAAAAATGTATGGAAAAAACATAATTTAGATCACTGTAATTCTCAATTAATTATGACTGAACCCAGCAACTCTTAATATCCAGAATTCAAATTCATACTTTTCATCATCTGGTTATAAAAAGTAAAAATTGTAGAAACGAAATTAAAACATTTTATGTAAATTCAAAACTAGATCGAGGTACAGTGAGATTTATTATGAAGAATGAACTTTCGAAATCGAAACTAGGCGTCAACAAATGTTACAATACAAAGCTCTGAGAGATAACCAGATTATAAAACAAAAGGATTACTGGCATCTATTAGAGAACGTGACAAGCTAAAAAAATTATCAGCAGTCTATCCTCTTGATGTATCAAAAAAAAAATGTATAATGATTACAGGAAGATATTAACCAAACTTTTAAACTCTGCCAAAGCCAACTATTTTAGGAATCTTTTTACAATACATAAAAATGATCCTCGCCAAACTTGGAAAACTATAAAGCATGCTACTAATGAAATTGAAGGCAAACAAAGTATTACTAGGATTATTGGTGAAGATAATAAAGATTACGTACACGAAAAAGATATCGCCCAAGAATTTAACAAATATTTTAGCTCTGTTGGAAAGAAATTAGCGTCAAAAATAAAAACCCCAAAAAATGTTACACCTAATTTAAATAAAGTAGACCAAAAACTTATTTTAGACAATATTAATGAAAATGAATTGATCATTATTATAGGTTCACTCAAAAATAATAACTCTTGCGCCCTGGATAACATTTCAAATATGATTATAAAACAATATCATAAATACCTTATTCAGCCTTTACTTTTCTTAATAAATTTAATTTTTTCTACAGGGATCTTTCCTAACTCACTTAAGAATACAATAATAGTACCGCTACATAAGAATGGACCTAAGGATAGGTTACAAAATTACAGACCAATCGCTCTGACCAGTAGTGTCAGTAAAGTTGTTGAGAAATGCATTAAACTTCGTCTAACTAACTACATAAATAAAAATAAACTTCTTTCATGTAATCAATTTGGTTTTAGAGAGTCATGTAGTACTGAGGATGCCCTCATAAATATTAGCAGTCAGATAGTCTCCAGCTTTAATTCAAACAAAAAGTGCATGACCATTTTTCTCGACCTAGCGAAGGCTTTCGACACTGTGCCACACCACATTCTACTGGAACGGATGGATAATTGGGGCATATCTGAATTGCCAAATAAACTAATCGCATCTTACCTAGATGGACGTGAGCAACAAGTTAAAATTGGAGATGCTCTGAGTCCACCGTGTCTGGTGGAATGTGGTGTGCCACAGGGTACTGTCCTTGGGCCCTTATTATTTTCCATATATGTGAATGGCATTTTTTCAGTTGTTACTGGAGATTGTATGGTATGCTTTGCGGATGATACATGTATTATTATTCAAGCTGATACTTGGAAAGATGCAATTGAAAAAGTGGAAAAAACTTATTTCTACTGTAAAACATTGGTTAGATTGTAGCTTACTTACAGTTAACACTGATAAAACAAAATTCGTATGCTATTCTATGAGAAAATCTGGTCTACCACATATTGATTATATTGTTATTCATGAATATGATTGTGATAATTACAATCAATGTAACTGTAATATAAAAATTGGCTCAGTTGATAACATAAAATACTTGGGTGTAAATTTTGATAATCTATTAAAATGGGATACACACATTAACTACGTTAATATTAAACTACGTAAATTACTACACAAATTTTACATATTGCGAAATTCGATGTCAAAAAAATCTTTGATAAATATCTATTATGCATTGGCAGAATCGGTTCTAAATTATGGAATTTGCATATGGGGAGCTACTTTCAGAAACCTCTTACTACCATTGGAAGTAACCCAAAAAGCATTATTGAAAATATGTTTATTTAAGTCAAAAAGGTTTCCATCTGTAGACCTATTTAATGAGGCCAATGTCTTCCAAATTCAACAACTGTATATTAAATCTGTGATAAGATTATTGTGTAATAACAAAATCAATGATAGTATAACTAATCACCAATCAGAGATAAATACTAGATCTAAAAGTAAACATGCACGTATGTTACCTAGAATTTTTTATACTAGTGTAAAGAGATCCTTAATATATCTGGCTCCAAAGATTTATAATTCCTTACCACAGGAAGCTAAAGCAGTAAAATTTGCAAAGATAAAAAGAAATATAAAAACATGGATTTTAAGCACCATTAACCATATATTCCTGTAATTGTCTTATTCAACCACCTTTGTTACTGACCATTTTGTTTCAACACAATTCCTTTTAAGTTTTTACGTTATGAACTTGATATGTTTAGATACTTAAAATAATATAAGCATAGTGTAGTGTGGAAATGGAATATTATTTGAATAGAAGCACGCACAAATTTTCAAATTTATTGTGCTTCTTAAGTACTTGATGAAATAATTTTTTCTTGAAATAAACGATTTTTTATTATTATTATTATAAAACGCTGCATGAATATAACGAACAAATAATATTCATTTACACAATAAATATATTCAATACTAATCTATATAGCAATATTCTATGACTCCACTATAAATACTCTAGTCTCAGATATATTTATTTTTTATAACGCTTTTCCTTTCCTCAAAAGTGCCAACAACACTCTTTTATATCTTAGTCACATCGTTCGATGTCATCCATTCCCATTGAATTCGAGGTTGGACGTTTGAACAAAATGAATAAGATAAACATCTGAGTGCACTAACTCTGATCATGAGGGCAATAACCTTTGGAAGGCATGTTTCACACGTGGGCAATTGGAGACGGAATTCGAAACGTCGTGAAAGTAGCATTGAAGCCATGCAATAGTGATCAAGTAATAATGAAATCATCAACAGAAGCTATCACAAAAATGCTAAATAAAAGTTGTTTGGAATGAGAATTATAACAGCGAAATACCGGATATTATAATGAACTAATTATTGTCCGTTTATTCACACTTCACAAAAGCAACACAATAATTCACTATGACAATTGAATGAATCAATCTAAATTCACTTACTGCACTCCATTAATTATTTCCCTTAACACACTTCCGAATTCACCTTGATTAATAACCCTGTACTGTCCTCTCGCTCATATGGGATGGCATTATATAGAGATCATTAGTTCCAAAAAATTCTTGGTGTTGACCTTCTAGAAAACCATCATCATTTCGGAAAACCCGTCATCACGTTACGGGGTCGTCGAACGTGCGATAACCAATGCAATGGCGTACTGCATTTATATTCGTTACACTGCCCACTCTAATTTTGATCGCCCCGATCAAAAACCATCGGTTTACCATAATGGGGCTTCAGTCTTTCTAGATGTTGAATCTTCATCCTGGGGTTGTGTTGGACTCTGTAGACCATGTTGTTGATTCTCATTTTCACCTCGTACAGACCTTCCCGAAACGGAGTTAGTTTGGGAGATACACCTTTATTTCTACGTGGGTTGTACAGCTAAACCTAACCACCTTCTTTGATTGAATACTCCTGAGTTAGCTTTCAAATCATAACGAGCTTTCATTCTGTCACTTGACAATATCAACCTCCTCCGAGGTGTTTCGTGGATTTTTAACATACTGTCCCTCAGTTCATCTGCATAGTAACGCACGTCTACTTCTTCGGTACTTGGTGATTCGAACACCAGGTCACAAAGTAATCGAAGTTTCCTTCCAAATAAAATACTAGCCGGGTAAGCTTGGTTGAATCATGGATAGCTGATTTGTAGATATGACATCAGATATAGTGTCTGTCCCAACCCTTTTGATGTTTATTTGGAATATGTCCTTTCATAGTTCGGTTGAATCTTTCAAACATGCCATCCGACTGGGAGTGAAGCGCAATAGTTTTAGTCCTGCTAAAACCCATCACCCCACAAACTTCGACTCAAAATTATTTCTTGAGAACATGGTGTCTACCAATGACCTTGCTATTGTGGATGCCTCCTGGTCTGGACTGGCATAGGCTTCCACCCATTTGCTGAAATAATCCATGGCAATGTATTCGTTACCATCATTCGTCATAGGAAATGGTCCAGCTACATCAACGGCAATCCTTTCGAACGGATCACCCACATTATATTTCTTCATTTCATCTCTAGATCTTGTTTGGAACCTCCAGTAGCTCCGCACTCTGGACATCTTTTCGATATTGAACCCAGTAGAACCTCTGAATGATCTTGTCCAGTCTTATTGACTCCCGACTTTCCTTCAAGACGTCACCTATAGTTTTCCTGGGCAAAATCAATTGGGAATTCGACTTACCTTCCATCAGCTTACTCCAATACCTGTTTAAGTAGTCCATTTTTCACAACCAGGGAATCCCACTGTGTCCTCATTGCCTTGAATATTGGATCTCTGTCCGAAATATATCTCAAGGAGGGTCTACCAGTTCAGTTCTCTTTCCAATGTAGAATGTTTGGAACAGTTTATTGGTCCTGTCTGATGTGTGCGATAGTATATTCGTTCTCAGGTAGCCAGTCGTCTCGTTCGTCTGATATCAGCAACTTTTCCATGGCATTCAGCAAGCTTACAACAACAAGTTTACAAGCTTCTGGACACCGTTTTCTAAAGGCAATCCCTATTAATACGGAGTCATCCTGAGCGACGTTTCTGATTTTAAAATGAAACTAGTTCAGCAATGTTGATTGAAAATGAGATGAAGATAGCTGCTTCCATTCTGCGTGTTCAGTGGAACTGTAACTCTTCATTAGTACTCCGAACTTGGTACCATAGGTGGATATTGAATATTTCGATTTTACTCATTATCAACTTTATGCAGACACATTCTACCCCACTATGGAGGCCAAGTATCATAATATATGAAATATCTCTTATATTATATGAATATATATATATATATATATATATAATAATAATAATAATAACATAGTCCTTATTTTATGGAATATTTCATATTTTTATACATAGTCAAAATACAAAAACCAAAAATGAAATAGGCGTCAAAAACAAGATCACACTTAACCATGTGAGTAGGATTAGAGCTATGTGAATGTATGTAGGAAATATTCGTCAAGAGAGTAAGGTTCAAGGTCGATAAGTAATTTCTTTACTCCCTTTTTGAATTTACTGATGCTATTCAGACTTTTTATATTGTTTGGTAGTTTATTAAAGAATTTTTAGATGCATATGATGGATGCTTTTCTGATAGTACTAATCTGTGTACCGGAAAATTCACATTTATATTTCGTGTTGGATATTTATGACTGTGCCTATGTTCAGTAACATTTGTGTTCTTGAACAAATACAGAACACATTCATATATATATACAACGCATACATTGTCATTGTGTTACTTCTTTTGAAAACACCTCTGCATGTTTCCCGAAATTTCATTTTAAACATAGCTCTAATCACTCTTTTTTGAATACAGAAAAGGTCATTAATGTTACTTTGACATCCCCAGAATATTATTCCAAATTTAGCACAGGATTCAAAATTTGCATGGTATATAATTTTTAATGATTTTTCGTTAAGGTATTTGCTTATGACTCTAATGCTATAGCATATCTGGTTCAGTTTTGTTCCTAAGCTTAAAATATGGACCTTCCAAAGTAAGTGTTCCTCTATGAAGACTCCCAGAAATTTGGTATTATTCTGAATTTTGATTTTATTGTTGAGTAAGTTTATCTTTTCTGGAGTTTCAATTCTCTCTTGTTTGGTTCTGAATAATATAGCGTTGGTTTTCTCAACATTTAGTATCAATTAATTTTTTGTAAACCATTCATAAATGTTTCTCGTGATGTCCTGAGTTTTTCGTATTAGGTCTGGATAGTCCGGACTTGAAACTATCAAATTAGTGTCATCTACATAATTAGTTAGGTGTGCATGAGTGTCATTTAAGATATCCAAAATATCATTCATGGAAATTATGAAAAGTACTGGTCCTGTAATGCTACCTTGAGGGACCCCTATCTTGGTATGTTGTAAGTTAGATTTGGTTGCATGTCCATCAGTTATAATTTTTACTCTTTGTTGACGATGTTTCAAATAGGATTCAAACCAATCTAAAGCATTTCCTCTAATACCATATTTTTCGAGTTTAATCAGTAGGTAGTCATGATTCAAACAGTCATATGCTTTAGAGAGATCTAGGAAAATACCCAGCACGATTTCATTATTTTCGAATGATTCAAGGATTTTTTCAGTGAACTGTGTATATATATATATATATATACGAAAACCATTTTGAATAATATCACCGATACTATTTTGTGAGATGAAATACTTTGTGATTGCTCGATAAATGGCGCGGAGGGGCACATCAACTTAAAAATTTCAAATAGCAAGGGGAGTCAAGTGGCACATCGGTCAAAAAATAACTTTCCAACCATCAATTTTTATATTTGAATTTCGTTAATAAGTTTTATCACAATATGCATTTGAAATGTCAAGTATAACATTTAAAATGCATATTGTAAAAAAAAATTGACAAAAAAATTTGTATGGTAGAACATATAATTTACTTATCTTTTCAACGATGTGCCACTTGACCCCCTATGCTATTTGAAATTTTGAAGTCGATCGCCATCTATCAAGCAATCTCGATGTCTTATATTTCAAAGAATAGTATCGATGATATCATTCAAAATAGTTTTGGTCCCGTTGTTCTATGTTGAACCATTCAAAAGTTAGCAGAGAGAGGGGGCTATAAAAAGCCGCACTCGCAATTGTGATTCCGTAGAACAACCATAGTTGAAAGAAAAATTGAATTACCTTTTCAACAATGTGCAACTCGACCTCTATGCCTTTAAAAATTTTGAAGTTGATGTGCCCCCAGCGCCCTCTGTCGAGTAATTGTAATGTTTCTCAAAAAGAAGGACCAGTAATACCATTCAATATATTCATGTCTCATTGTTTCACATCAAACGTTAGGATGGTTAAAGAGAATTGAGTTATCTGTTCAACGATGTGCCACTTGACCCCCCCATGCTATTTGAAATTTTCAAGTTGATGTGCCCCCGCGCGCCATCTATCAAAAAATTACAATGTTTTTAATTTACAAAAAGTAGTATCTGTGATATCATTCAAACTGTTTTTGTTGAAAGTTAACAGGAGGGGGGTCTATAAGAAGCCGCACTGTATATATAAATATATATCTGGGAATCACCGTCAATTCATTCAGTTACAAAAGGATTCATTTTGCTTTTCAATGAAGATTCAATCAGACGATTGTTCATAGTTTAAAACCTTCAATGAATGATAAACTGTTTATGAGTAACATTTTTTAGTGGATTTGATGTTTCAAAAAGATCATAGTTGAACGGAATAGAGAGGGTACTCAGGTAGATTGTTGCCGAAAAATGATAAGTTCATATAGCTGAAAATATTTTATTGAAAATACTGAAAAAATTGTTTTATAAAATCATGTACAAAAATAAAATGTATAAAAAATATATTACATATCTTCTTATTCTTATGGAACTAACTTCCTATACATTATCATACTACAAAAATGTAACAATTCCAATTATTGTCCCATAATACATATATCAGACGGAATGAGATAGAACAGGCGTGTTATCGAGTCTTGAAACTAAAATGCACGGAACATAATGGATATTTCATGTATATTTGCCTGATATCCAAACAATATGCCATTGAGATTGCAGTGTGTTAAAAAAAATGAGATAGGAAAATATTATCAATATTATTATCATTATCAAGCACATAAAATGGACATGTAAATGGTACAGTCATTTTTATCTGCCCAGTCATATATTTATCAACTACGAATATGGATAACAAACAGTGTTCGTGAAGTTAAAACAATTTAACATCGATAATATGATACGCTTATTCCATTTGTTGCAAATGTAACTCATTACAAAATTGTGTATTGGCCATTTACATCTACTTTTTACTGTCAATTTATCATCAATTGAGAACCACCCTTTAACAAAATTCATTGACATATCCTAGAAAGAAGTGATGCTTACCTCCTGAACACAAATCTGTACCGAGAATATTCCTTTTGATATTCAAATTATTCATTTAACTGCAACTTCCTTTCAAATAATAATAATTCTCCAAAAAACATTTAATTATTGCAACTTTGGTTAAAGAACTATTTTTAATTCCAGGACTATATATGGTCACTCCACTAAATAATTAATATTCCACCAATATATCAGCAACTCTTGACAATTGCAGCAACTCCTGATATGAGCCATCCTTCACAACTGGTAATGCATTTCTAGAATGGTACATATTGATGAAATTAACTTTCACATGGGTACAATAAAATTGAAGAAATGATTGATTCATGGTTTTCTGGTCAAAATATCGAATGAACAACCTAACCTTCGCAATTTATGCCAGTTGGTAGTTGATAAATACATGCCTGAAGTAAAATACAGCGCCTTTTTCTGTAGAACGAACTAACACCATGACTGTTTTTCATACCTCAGTATTCCTAATAAACGCTTGAGGTAGGTGCGGTGAATATGCCCATGCTGGTAATATGCTCACCCCGTGCAATTTTAAAAAGTTTTGCTTATTTGCTTAATAGAGGGCGGTCAACACTTCAATATTTCGTACTTACAGCACTACGAGCCAAATATGTCTCTATCGGCGCTATCAATTATAAAAATAAAACGTGCTTTAATAGAGTGTAAATATTGTGTATGTTTGTTTACAATAACTGTAAGTACAGCCTTTTAAAATACACCTTTTTACCATTGTTTTAGTATACTACCTTTAATAAAAATTTTAATAAATTAACGTTAACAACTTTTAAGATGCATTTTCTGTTTCTGTCGCTAATACGCTCATCGTTAAGGGGGAGTTAATATGCCCTATGGCAGAGATATTAGGATTTTTTTTTTTGTTTTTTAAGGTGTTTCCTTAGTTAAAGAATAATGTATATATTTTTAAAATGCGCTTTGTTATTATTTTGATAATTACTTTTTGTACTCTCAGTACTAAGTGATGTCTACCTACCACTGTGAAGTTTCAAGTTTAATTTTTCAGTTAAATGAGAATTTTGGGTTTGTTAAGTTTGTTGTCACCATTCAATTTGTTTTTCCAAATAAATATACTTGCCATATAAATATGTTGTTTTGATCTTGATAAAATTAATCATTGGGCACATTAGGAACATGCCATGGGCATATTAACGACAGGGTTGGTAACACTAATTTAAAAAAATGGTATAAAAAAAATATCAAAGATTAAATTATCCATTACTGTCCAAACATCACTTC
Source organism: Gonioctena quinquepunctata (assembly GCA_018342105.1). NCBI lineage: Eukaryota > Metazoa > Arthropoda > Insecta > Coleoptera > Chrysomelidae > Gonioctena > Gonioctena quinquepunctata. The sequence continues at coordinate 162,883 of JAFIRS010001905.1, read as the reverse complement.
TTTGGTTTCAAAGGTACGCTTTCTATAAAAAACCGAATTGAATATTTTGCATTTTTGATTTTTATTAAGGATTTCGCTTAACATGGGCATATTCACCGCACCTACCTTAAGGTATGTAGAATGCCAGAACTTTGTGGGTAGTTTGATTCATACATTGTTGAAACTAGATGTTTTTATATAGGCATAATGTCAAAGACAAGAATGGGTAACATGTTGTGGAATGAAACGACGTCGATCAGTAATTATCTTAACAAAAGGTTTGAATTCGTATTCCACAAAATAAAATGTATATTCAAACTAATGCAATTTATTTCAATCAATTTTAGTAGTAGTAGTAGTAGTAGTAGATTCGACTAGAATACCGGACCTATCACAACTTCGCATCAGTCTCTCTCTTTACCTTCAATATTCATGTAAGTAAAATCAGTTTATTGAAAATACTGAATTATTAATAACAGTCGTAAGTGTTAGCAATCAGTGGGTACAATTATTATTAGGATCTACCTATGTTGACTGCACCATAAATTATATATTATTAAATATAAAAAATCGGTATAATTAAAAAGAATAACCTACTTATATTTGTACCTATTTGTCAGGAAATTTTTTATGACATTTTTGTTCTAAACAAACATTTACATATTTTTTTAAATATTGAACTCACCTAATTTAAAAAAAAAACATCTATCACATATTTTTTTGAGTTTTTAGAAAATACTAGATTATGAATAGAAGTTTGATTTGAGGTTTTGACTTTCTACTTACCCATTTAATGTAAAAATGTTATATTGTGTATCTTATTCAAGATTATTTTTCATGCCATGAAAGATCTATCTGCTAAGCAATAATTTGAATGATAAAATATTATTGTTTCACTGAAATTATCCCTTTGGTTATTTTTCTTTCAATTAAATTTTTTTTTGGATTTCATACTCTCTATTGAAATATATGGCTTTTCATACGAATGCTGGTAATGTATAATCCCCAAGGTTTCACATGCTATAATAATTTTCTATATATATGAATGTATGTATCTACTTTTATGTCACATATTCTTTGAAATGGAAAAAATTAATGCATAACATGGATCATACAACAAAGAATACAAGAAGATAGAGTTGGAATGTTCAGTGCACATTTCACGACAATAGAATATATTCATAAACTTATAAATGATACAGCTGCCTGTAATGATAAAATCAAGAAAAAAACTGAAGAAATGAAACAAAACCTCTGAAAATCAACAGTGCCGAATAAGAGAAGGTGTCTTATTTCTAAAAGAAAAATCACAAGTAGATGAAAAAAGTGCGAATAATTCAATCCGAAACTTAAATGAGAAATATTCTCAGGAGTACGAAGTCAAAATACTTCAATTGAAAAAGTTTCATTTTACGCACAAATTCACTTTAAAAGAAAACACTAAGAACAAAAATGTTTCTAGTAAACTCATGAGAAAATAAAGTCTGAATGATATCAGAGCAATACCAATTTTGCTATAGCGAGCAACAAAGATAAGGATACGTAGGCATATTAATTCCAACAAGTGCCTATTAATACCAACCGATATTTGAAGAAGAAAATGCAAGTTTGTAGCCACTACCATGAAATAAACTTTATTTACTACTACTAGTGATTGAGATTTTTCAGATATATGGTGTTTTGTGATCTCGCTGATGATAGCCATCTTCAGGGCACTACAATAGGAATAACAATTCTATATAAAAAAAAAGTTGATTATACATTAACATGTTAAAATCAATCGAGATAAAAAATATCAATAATCACTTAAATACAATTTGACGAAAATGTATCAATATTGGACGGATTGTGATAATTTCAATTTACTGTGAATAGGAGTTTTAGTCAACTTGAGAATTAATTTTTATTTGTATTTGAATTGATTGTTCTTTAAAATTTATGTTTCCCCGTTTATTTCAAGTTATGCCTGAGTGTTCTGTAAAGCCTTATTTTTTAAATTCACACTTATTTCATGCTCTGTTATTCTAATTTTGATATATTGTTCTCTGTGTCCACTATACATTTCTTTACATTCTGTACATAGTATTTTGTAGAGTATACCACTTTCTAGTTTTCTTTTCGTTTCTGCATTCAATTTCATGAAAGAAACACATCTTAACATAGTTTCCGACCTCTCTGAAATACCTGGATTGTATGAAAGTTCTCTGTTCTGTTGGAAGGTTATCTCTTCTTGTTTGTAAGGGAATAACATTTCATCAGTAAACCTCTTTCCCACATAATTTCAAAAATACTCTATTAGGAAAACAAAATGGTTTAAGAGTAAGTGTATATATAAATTACTCAGAGTATCTACCGGACAATGGATAAAAAACAAATGATTGGAAATTTTCGTTGATCAAGCAAAAGCCTTCCAACACGGTTGGTCGTGGACTTTTGTCTGAAGAAAATGGAACAACTTGGCATAAGGCTAAATATATTGACCCTATTCAAGGTTTATTTCGAACCATTAGCAGGTGGTAGATAGAAAGAAGGAATAGTGAAATGAAAACTTCCATTTGTGCTACGAAATACAGTAAGTACACAGATCAATTATAATCACAAAATATCTCGACAACCGGCTCGAGCTAAATATCTTCACCAGTCACACTGAAATACGAGGGATCAAGCGAAGGAATATGCATATGAGAATTTGGAAACAATATCGAATCGATTCAATACCAATTTTCTTTCAATGGATATTTCTGAAAGCAACACCTTTCACTTATATATAGAAATATTTTTCAGCATAAGTCAATTGGTCATCTAGTGATGTCAATTATGTATTTCGGTAGGGGAGATATTCTAAAAGGGAGCACACTTCTTGTAAGCTCTTCTACAAGTTGTCTCAAAATGAGGAAGAGTGATTTCAGATAATATTTCCCAATATGATTTGGTGAAATATTACTGCCTGTGAAATCTCTAGCATCAGCTACAATTGCGAATGGATTCTGAAACATATCTATGTGAATTTGATTCAGAAGGAATTAAAGACACTTTCACAATCGAAAATAAATTCAATTATCGAAAAATATACGATTCGTCAAGACATTTTGTATTACGATAGAAAATACGACATGGGTGAATTCTGAAAGTTAATCCTCTCGTTGAAAAGGGAAACATTCTAAATCTATGTACGGTCTATTCTGAAGGAACATGTTGTCAGTTATCTTGAGATTGTTTGAGAATTCAATCTATAGGTGGCAACCGAAGATGTAGTTGATAAGGAACGTCATTGTATAAGGTTTCTGCATTATACTTACTGACTAGAGTAAGCAGAAGATCAAATTTTGCAATCAACAATCCAATGTTCGTGTAAATGTGGGGTATATTAACGATGATCTTTATCAATGGGGGATACTCGATTTATTCCAGATACTCTTGAAATATATGAGAATGAAGTTTTCCTCAGATTCACAATGCGCATGCCAGGGTATTGCGCTTTCATTCTAGAACATTTCTGTAGTGGTTATCATTGAAAATTTGCAATAATATATTTCAGTTTCCGATTGCAAGTTTGTCTCGAAATTCATAATAACTTCAGAATTATAATATTTTGGAGTCTGTTTGATATACCTAAAAATGATTTAGGTCCATTGTGTTTTTATGTATTATTTCAAATGACTTTCTTAAGATTATTACATGTTATTTTCAGATCTAGAAGTTTTGAGGACCGGTATTTATCAGTCATGAGAAATGAACATCATTTGAACAGAAGCTCATATATACTCGAATTTCATATGCTATGTTGGAAAGTTATGACAAATATAAATGCACATTGACAAAATACAAATAATAAGTTCAGGAATGATTTGCAATCACTCTTCTGTACAAGATTTTTTTATAATCATTAAAATTATCACTGATTCCCATGATATTATTACACTACTGTATCTACTTTCTCGTCCTTTTTGGTTGGTAAATCGTCTCCGTTGATGTACTCGGAGGATACCTGGTGTTGGGGGTTATCGACACCGTCGCTACTAGCACCGTCCAAGTGAGGAGGTTGTTCATTATTTCCTGTTGTGTAGTCGATCACCGTGGCACCCCCTAAAACAAATGAAAGCTGATATGTAGACGGCCTCGGGAATCGCAGTTAAAGATGATGTAAGAGCATTTCACAAAAAACTGTTGCAAAAAATACATTCCCAAAATAACAGTAATACAATACAATATCGTGAAGAATTTATATACTCAGAAGATTCGGGAATATTGATATTCCCTATATTTTCCAGCTGAGAAAAGTTAAAAATGCGTAAACTGAAAACAAATTCAATTCTGGTGTTTGAATACAAAAATTTGGCTTGGCAAGTCAAGTATTCAAGAAAATGTCTGAATAATGAAGAAATCCATGAAAGTCAGTTCCACTTTTTAATCGTTCCCAGTACGTACCAACTGGTTTTCCATAAGAGACATATCTTTGAAAATATTTATAGAAAATGTCGGGGAATGTGCATATAAGAATGTAGAGGAATAGGTGGGACGATGCCGACATTATTGAGATGAGTCCAACCTGAGAAGCTTTGTTTGTAACTGGCAGATGAAACAGGAATGCACCAGCGTTGTTTACGAAACTCGCTCCACTGGCGCCTTGAATTCTGATAACTCTTCGGCAGTTTCTAGTACGACCTTCATAAACATGAGGAGGGCTCCTCATGTAAATCTTTCTACTACGATGTGGAGAGACGTAAGATTTAGTTCAGCTCGAGTTTCTTTGCTCATGATACCAAATTGCTCAAATTTGAATTTTTTATCGTTTTCGCTGCCAATATTCAAAAAGTATTCTGAGGAACACGTTTGATGAAGAGAAATGAGTGAGATGATGCCAACATTATTGGGATGAGTCCAACCAGAGAAAGTCAAGACTATATATAGTTCCTTCATTGGTGGAGCACAAGAGGCCTCTAACGATCCCCACTTTACCTACTGCCTTCAATTCTTTACCGTTTTGTTCGTAACTGGCAGAATGATTCATGAAGGTACCAGCGTTGTTCGAGAAACTCACCTATATAGATACTAACACGAGTTCTCTCTTTCGGAAGAGAAGTTGGCTGTGACTCATTTTGAAAATTCAAAGAGTTTTGGGCAGATTCCATAAAAATACTTGGTAGTCGGGACGTGTGAAACATTTTTTTTTCGTTGTTGATTTAGGTTATATTTCGAATGTTAGAACATTATCGACGCGAAATCAGGTTATCCAGGTTGGCTCAGATTCAGATCTTTCTCAAACTCTGGGTACCCCAATTTTTTATACGGATCTTACATTTTTTTGTGATTATCTGTTATCCTGATTTCAAAAGTGAGTCATACATTATCACCTGAAGATAACTTTTGATGATCATTCTACTTCCATTAGTATGGATCCCTTTGGAAACCGTTCTTCATCTATTTCAGCAGAGCGCACGACTGTGATTTCTGTGATGCAATAAAGTAGAATGTGCAAGAACAACGATGAATATCGCGTTACATAGAGAAAAATAAAGTGAAAAACAAAATCATTCTTATATCACAAATCTTCCATGGCCAGAAAAATACATAGATATGAAGAAACCAAGCTTATCATAAGCTAGCCATATAACAATGACGCAAAGAAGTAAGCAAAAACCAAAGCAGTCGAAATGACAAAAGACGGTGCACAGGATATGTCACAAGCGATGTTATAGAAAAAGTAGCCGCCACAAATGAAATAGTTGTATTCTCAACTGATGAGTCATTGGATATTGAAAAATATCAAGGCAATAAAGCGCATGATTGAGTCGATAAGTTGGAACCTCCGCAGAAATATTGGGCCTGGCTATCCATTGGCCTATGGGGTCTTGAGTATAAAAAAAATTTCAGAAACAGAAAAATGAGTAATAATAATAACAACAAATAATAAGTTTATTGACCAATAATACAATATTCATCAATAGATACATAATTAATAAATACAAATCTACATTTTAGCCTCGAAGTTTCAACGTTATTTATATATATTTTTTGTATGCATTAGGGACATATGACTTTGAAAATATCAGATTCAATATGGATACAGATTGTATTGTTCAATTGCTTATAAGTTACTAGGACTAAGACTACTGGAACATTAACTATTTGTATTGATCATTTCATTCAAATGATCGCTAAATGAACTCCTCAACCAATCCATTAGTTTTTTAATAGGGGAATATTTATTTTTATTCTGATTCCTTTGTGGTTCCTGACAAACTATTCGAGGGGCTGTGTTAAAGTAATTTCATCAAAAACATAGATGTACCCTAACAACACAGGGATGTCCTAGGTATGTCCTTTTTATGTACCGCGGTACAAGGACATGATTGGGACATCCAGGGGATGTCCCGCAGAGGTTGTCCAGAGGACATCCCATCTGGTATATCCATAGATTGTCCCATTCATGTCCCTGGTATTTCTGATATCCATTATCATATATAAGAATCGTGGAAACTCATCAAAATGTTCATTAAAAATTCAAAGTTGATATTTTGTTTTGAAAATCTTCGTTTTCTTCTGAAAAATAATTATTGAGAAAATGGAAATATATCTCAAAAATTTCTGGGAAGTGACCATTTCGCAAGCAGAAAATTATTTGTGCATAATATACCCTTAATCTAAATTCTCAAATTATACACAAATCTCGAACGTATCTGTGGTTTTGTCCTGTTTGGCTTTGGCAACATTGTATTAATTGGTGATCTGTCAACAAGTTAACCTCACTTTAAAATTTTAAGTTTTAATTTTCTTTGTTCGATGAAAAAGATTAGCGGCATCCTTATTGTGTTTGACGATTTTTGTGAGCATTTGAAGCATTTTATCAGTTGTAGTGTTGTGTATATCATAGTTGAAAAATTGAATTAATAAGTTGAGTTTAAGGTTGGTAAAACCATAACTAACGAAATATTGAATGTAATCTTTTGGATCAAAGACTCGATTGTTCCAATGCTATGGTTATTTGATTCTGAATATTATGTTTATAGTATATTTATTAATCTATTATAGGTACATACTAATATAATAGATCGTAGGAGGAAGGTATCCTCAAGGCTTGAGAGAAAAAATACACTAGGTAAATATTATTAAAGGACAAGAAAACTTGGAAGACAAAATGAAGAATCTTGAGAGGCTTGTAGTGGGCCTTCTACTAGTCGATTAATGACATATAACACTACCTTCTACAAGTTCAGATAAAATATTCCTGGAGTTGATCAATGTGAATCAAGTTCTGAAAATTTGTCTGATGGTTCTTCCCTTGGAGAATTGAGCCCTACATCAAGAGAAGACCTAGTTTAAAATTATAATGTCGGGAACTTCCATGAAAATGTTGAAAATTCTAATGATAACATAAATTCAAAGTTAACTGAATGGGCCTTGAAACACAATATAACACATATGCAGCAATAATACTTGGTGAGTATTTTTATCTATCTAACATCCCTGGGACGTACCATAAGGACATCCCTTGGATGTCCGTTTCGTTGGAAAGTAGATGTCCCTGGGACGTCCCTAGTATGTACCATGTCCCGACAAATGATATCCCAGGGACGTCCTAGTAGCAAATGAAGGACGTGCCTAGAATGTACTTGTGTTGTTAGGGTAAAAGGGGGGCCAAGTTCGGAACAAATGACGTTCGGGGTTGTCGGCGTAGCCAATAAAACAGTTGAGATCTGAACGGGTGCCAAGTTCCTTAGCAGTTCCTTAAATCATAGCTATAGGAATGTACGTTATTTAATTGATCAACCCGTTTACTGGCGATTCCGACAACCCCGAACGTCGTTTGTACCAAACTTGGCCCTTTTCACATTTGTTTTTTTAATTTCTGAATTTTCTATTACAGTGAACATTTTAGAGCGCATAGCCTTTTCATTGTCGGGAATTTTATTGACACGTTTTCTGCTCATAAAGTTGCCAAGTCCGGGCAGTATAATGTGCACAGGCGGTTGAACTCTACTATAGAGTTTTCTTGAGCCTTAATTCAACTTGAATGAAAGTTTATGAAATAAACACTCTCAATTAGGCCAATCATAAGAGATTTTTGTATGACAAAAATACTACCAGGAAACTGACCGTGCCATCATACGAAAGAAGATCCGTAGTTATATCGCGACTATCTTTGCTTAATTTGTAATTTCGTTTTTAACATGAAAACTAATGAAGAAATCCCAATGCTCTCAATAAACGAATTGTAGAGAATTAAAATACGAAGAAAATTAGCCCTTGCACGACTCGATCTATCATTAGTAACGGAAAAAAACGAAAAAAATTGCGTTTTTATGTAATTCATAACACTACCATTTTTCAAGTTGTAGCGCAGGCTTTTAGTGACATAGTAGTGATTGTTATGTACTTCATGTTTGGAAAATTCAAGAGCTGTCGGATTATTAGTTTTTGCATAATTGCAATTTGAAGTTTTTAATGCACTTCATTGGAGCAAGTCTGGTTGCATCATAGATGCTCCGATTTGAATTTTTCAAAAACATATTGCAAATAGAACTATATATATATATATATATATATATTGCAGAGACTACTGATAGGAGATCCCAAACCGATGTCATTTATACGGACTTCTCGAAAGCGTTCGACAAACTTGATCATGGAATACTACTATCAAAACTGTACAGGTATGGCTTTTCTCAGACCCTAATCGAACTCTTCGTGCCATACCTCACTGACAGGCGTCAGTATGTCATATTCAATGGCTTCAAATCTATTGAATATGCAGCTACTTCAGGTGTACCTCAAGGAAGCAACCTTGGTCCACTCTCCTTCAACGCTTTCATAAATGACATAGTTGAGGTCATAGACCTCAACTGCTTAATATACGCGGATGATCTAAAATTATTTTCTGAGATTAATGGGAGAGAAGACTGTCTTCAATTGTCCCTTAACCTGAAACGCATTGAGCAACGGTGCTTCCGTAATAAGCTTCCTCTTAATGCAAGTAAATGTAATGTAATGACATTCACTTTGAAAAATCAGCCACTTTTATATCAATATTCAACCAATGACATTCCCCTCTAACGGCCTGTCACATACACCGATTTGGGTGTTATTTTCGACACGAAATTATCTTTTGCCCCTCATATTGAAGCCACTCTGTCTGCTGCAAACAGAATGCAAGGATTCATTGCGCGTATCTCTTAAGATTTCTCCGACCCATCTACATCAAAAACGTTATACTATGCCTTCGTCAGATCAAAATTAGAATACGCATCTATAATCTGGAACCCACATCATCAGTCATAATAGAGAAGATTAAATTGGCTCAGCGTCGCTTCCTCAAACTTATCTCCTATAAAACAGACAACATATATCCACCAATTGGCTTCCCCCATGATGCATTGTTGGCTAGACACTATGAACAGCCTAAGCTGCCGTCGTGATTGTCACTCCACAATTTCCCTTTTCAAACTTACCAACAACCTAATTATTGACCCACTTATTCTGCAAAAACTCTATTTAAATGTACCTAGACCATCGTCTAGAGTAGACATCACGTTTTATTTACCAACACCACGAACAGATATCTTGAAATACTCACCGCTGCATAACATGTGTGTCAATTGTAATTCTGCAAGTTGTCAGATTGATATTTTTGACTGTTCAATCTCTGCGATTAAATCCTATTACTTTAGTTGATTTCGGTATGTATTATTACTTTGTTGATTTGTTATTTTATATTGTACTGTATTTGTAAATTATATTCCTGTTCTGTAGTTGGGTGTAACCTGTAGAACAGTGTATCAATAAATAAATAAATATAGTATTACAAAACATTTATTCTCATTTTGCGTTAAAATGCTAAGAAGAATGTGAGAAATACTTGCAAATATGAACAAAAATAGGCGAGCGCGTGAAAGCAGCTGGGTAGTGGGGGTAGAGCAGCAGATTTATAACTTGCGCGCAGCGCGCTTGTAATACTTTGTATACGCTTCCCCTCGTCTCAGCCACTTCCACGCGCTCGCCCGTTTTCGGACATGTTTGCAAGTATTTCTCACATATTTCGCAGCATTTAATCGCAAAATGAAAATGGTCGTTTTGTAGTACTATTCCTTTACTCTCAAAATTTTCTTGAAAAATTAAAATTGGACCACCTATGACGCATCCAGGCTTGCTCTAACAAAGTGCGTTTTACCGATTTTCTCCGTTACTAATAACTCCATCAAGTCGTGCCAGGGCTCATTTTTTGCATTTCAATTCTCTTCTTTTTCAGATCTGCATTAGCTTGTAATTTCGTTTTCCCTAAGAAGCAGCGAAAGAATGATCACAGTGTCGGTAGAAAATGACTCTATCGCTATCATTGAAGTCAAGATCCAGCAACCCATTGATTAATATCAAGAATAATACCGGACCAAGTACTGTTCTCTATGGTGCACCAGTCTCCAACCCATATTGGATATAATCAATCCCGAAAATTTGACTGAGACAGTTTTGTTATAACTCTTCTAGTACCAAAGATATTGAGAACAATTCATGGTACTTCACACAATAACAATAGTTCATAGAACATAATCTATAGAACCTCAAATGATACGGTTAATTGAGATTATTTTTTTGTCGTACTCTAAATTGACGAAGGTTTTATCCTCTGTAAATGAAGTAAAGCGAGAAATACATTCACCCGAAGTCTTGGGGTGCTAGATCATTCCACAATGATTGAAAGAGAAATGTTACACCATCTCATGTTGATGGCAGAAATACCGGGTGACACAGGATATCGGGCCACCCCTGTAACTTCTGCATTCGTGGACGGATTTCTCTGAAATTTGGTACAGTTATATAAGCAACCTTTTTGGATTTTATCACATTACAATCCAATATGGCGGACTTTCTGTTTTTCTGGAAATGCCAGTAACTTTGTTTTTTCAAATGGAACACCCTGTATATTTTTACATATTCAAGTTCAACAGGTCAAAACCTTATGTCAAATGTAATTTTTTTGAAACAATTGAAATTAAAATTGTTTTTTTATTTTACCTCGTGGATAAATGAGATTTGGTCGAAGCTATTCACAATGAGTTGCAAATAACAGAAAAACTCAATTTTTTATGAAAAATTATTTTTTGTGACATTTATTGATGAATCAATCCAGTCACATCACATTTTGATCAAAAATTCATTTTTTCAAACGAAACCCCTATGGGCCACTTACCTGTCTCTCTAGAACATTCATTAAGGAAAAAAATTACAAAATTTTTGTATTTCGGTGCAGTAACAAATTGTATAAATTCAAAAATCTACAACTAGTTCATGAGTTTCCTTGCAGTTCGAATAATTTTTCAACTCAGTAAGCCGTGGAAAACAACATTTCTGAATCTTGTCAACTAATTGTGTGAGTTATACTTATAAGCACAAGTGTTTTTTTTTAATTCTTCTAGCGTTTTCTCGACTTTCATTGCAATGGTATTCCAATTCCCGCGTCGAAGCGGTTGGATCAAAATCAACATAAGCAAAACGTTCATTTCTGCCTCCTCACTTACGATCATCTTCTCTATTGTTGGGTTCTTTTCTGTGTGGGTATCGTTCAGCGTATAACTGACAAGCGGCGACACTGTTTTAAAGACATTCTCCGTAAATTAATAACATCAACCTATAATTTTGATTTTACATTTCTACTAAACTAATTCTCGGAAGTTAACTAATTTTCGAGAATTGAGATGAAAGATGACAACGAAACACAATTAGTTGAAATGTTGTTTTCCACAGCTTACTAAGTTGAAAAATTATTCGAACTGCAAGGAAACTCATGAACTAGTTGTAGATTTTTGAATGTATACAATTTGTTACTGCACCGAAATACAAAAATGATATGTAATTTTTTTCCTCAATGAATGTTCTAGAGGGACAGGTAGGTGGCCCATAGGGGTTTCATTTGAAAAAAAATAATTTTTGATCAAAATGTGATGTGACTGAATTGATTCATCAATAAATGACACAAAAATAATTTTTCAGAAAAAATTAGGTTTTTCTGTCATTTGCGACTCATTGTGAATAGCTTCGACCAGATCTCATTTATCCACGAGGTAAAATAAAAAAACAATTTTAATTTCAATTGTTTTAAAAAGATGACATTTGACATAAGGTTTGGACTTGTTTTGACCTGTTGAACTTGAATCTGTGAAAAAATACAGGGTGTTCTATTTGAAAAAACAAAGTTACTGGCATTTCCAGAAAAACAGGAAGTCCACCATATTGGATTGTAATGTGATCAAATCCGAAATGGTTGCTTATATGACTGTACCAAATTTCAGAGAAATCCGTTCACGCATGCAGAAGTTACAGGGGTGGCCCGATATCCTGTGTCACCCGGTATATGTATGCACACAGAGGAATAAATACTATGATAAAGCTATATCAGGTGTACAGGGTACGCTCGCTTACAAGAGATCGTTTTAACACTTTTCCAACACCTGAATAGTGTCCATTTCTCCTACAATGAGATATAACATTTTCATGGTCCGAAAAAGAGTAACTCACTCTGCCTCTATATTATCTCCTATTTTGTGAGAATCTCACACACAAGAAAAAACTACAGTTACCTTGTTACTACATGAATGGATCTCCAACATTTACAGTTTCTACAAAAATTAAATTAAATGTATCGGTGAGCAGTCGCAAAAAATGCCAAGAAATATGTACACCTAGTGTTTCAATGAACAATGTTTTTTCTAGGAACACAACACGAAACTAAACGTTGCTAATAAGGTATTTGAAGTGGTATGGCATTCCCTGTGGTTCTCTACCTGCTCTGCCGCTACCCCTCAATATTAGATAAGCCGCATGGATCCACCAAATAAACTACATTTTTACACCCACTAGGTCAGGCAACTTTCAACTTCTTAGAGTTCCACTTTTGTGCCCCGCACAAAAACCCTGAGAAAACCAATAATTTTCAGGTATAGTTCGCATGGTGAAGATATTTCCCAGACTTTTCGACAACAAATTAAAACCAAACAGGAAATTACTCCAAAATCGACTTCAATCAAGAACTTTTGAAATGAAAATATACCACCTTCTACACTGGGAAAATAAATAAAATTGAATGAGAACAAATCAGCATACCTTTGCAAAGGAAAATAAGCTCACATTCATCAGCTTGGCAACTGTCAAGGGGTTCTTAGAGATATTGTAAGATCCCAAACCTTCGAAATATAGAAATGCCTATTAGAAAAAAGATATCGAAATGGCAGGCCTGCAAACTCTTGGTTAACTCTTTGGAATTCCCTTTACTAACCCACTACAGCCAAACCTCGACAATACTCCCAACAAAAAAGAAAAAAAAACACCTAAAATTTCACCTGCTGTTTCGAAAAACTGCTACCATTCTTATCCTGAACTCTTCCGCCAATATATTCTCCACTATCGTGGTTAACAGCAGGGGTGATCGGTAGTTATTTCAAATTATCTGGAAGCAAGAGGTTATAGACGTTCCTCAGTGCTTTTCTGAATAGCCAAAAACCAAATCTAATTAAATAAAAATAAACCGCACGATCGTAAGGAAATGTTTGACAATAATGAGAGAAAGTTTTATTTTTCAAGTGAGAAATCAGATTTTCTCATATAAAATCCATGTAAAATTTATTAACCGTCTAGTCTCTCTAGATATACCCCCGAGATAAAGTTCCGAGAATGTCCATCTAAATGAAAACTTTATGAAATTTACAAAGTTGTTGTTCACGTTGCAAGAGATTGGGATACCTCGGAATGCTGTAGGCATGCTTTGTTAAACGAAAAAGACTGAGAATGCCGCAAGCATTATTACTTGAAAGAAAAAGATTAGGAACACTGGGCTCCAAATGGTTTGGCCCTAATAAGACTTTTCTATCAGTCACGCCCCTACATGTCTTTCTCTATACCACACTATAGAGTCAATCGTTTAGGAAATCTACTTCAACAACTATCAAGCAAATCTTACATTACTGACAAGATACGTTTGTCGCGTAGCCAAATATCACCACTACTGGCACTGGCACCAGGTCATCATGACTTTTTCTGTTCAGTGTAATAGAGAACTATCACAGCAAACGTACTATTCAACAAGCCTATTCACGATAATTATAGGTAGGTACCAGGGATTTCAGCCCGTGGCTACAAACTGTTTTGTTTTGTTCTGGGAAACTGTGCTGGCGAGACTCTTAGTAGAAGTTAAGCTCAGAAATTGACGAACTGCGAAACCCTCATTCACACTTCCGTCTACGCATCAGGAAACGAAACGAAATTCCCCTGAATTCACTTTACCGTATCCTGGATAAGTGAATTCGGTGTGAAACTATTTTATTCTTCTTGAGTTACGACTGGTACTTGTGCCGATTTTTCCGAAATGTAGAATTCTGAATCTGCAATATACTCTTAGCATATGGCTAAAAGCTCATATGTGAAAGTGAACTTGGCAATGAACTTAAAATCCAAGAGCCGAACTGGATTCAAACCTGAGGTTCCAAATACCGAAAAATGTATTCAAAACAATCCGAAAAATCTCCATATTGACAAACAATTCCGCATTTCAAATATATGGATTTAAAACAAAACATATTACTGGTTCCTTGGCGGCTGAAACGGAAAATGAGTTCAACAACACCGCTAAAACGTCAATACACCCTCTGGACTGTGCTCTGAAATAAAGTTATATGCATGCACACTGGAATTCCACGTACCTATGTTCCTGAAGTCGCTTTTGTCACCGTCCTTCGAAAATCGCACTCTTAGCTAATTCACATTACACTAGGTTTCCACATACTGACGGTCAGAAATACTTGCACTCACTATGCACTGATTCCTACTTGAAATTGACTACCCCGAACTGACAGATATTACGACGATCAGTGTGATATTTAACGTTCCATTATACAGTATCGGAAACATATTATCTGGGGTATAGACAGAAATCTACACGACAACAAGGCAACAAGGAACGCAATGATATGATAATACCACATAAACAAGAGAGACGCACTGCTGTGCGCCCCTCCTGTTACCCCACCCGACGCAATAACTGACCACGTGGCAATGCGACAGAGCGCACAGCTTGCCGAGCCGTGATTGCAAAAACACAAGATCGTGACAATTATTACCTTTTGAAACATGCCGTCTATTTACACAACCGCAGAGAAAGTACAATAGATTCGGCTATTGTTTGGCCCAAAATGGTGGTTTGTTCGAACATTTAATAAAATAATTCCGTACACAAAATATTTAATTTGGTTTATCTTCTCTTGTAAATATTTTTTTTCTCTCCATTCAAGAAATAATTGTTTTTCTGTTAGAAATAAGTTTTTTGTTTTTATTGTCTTACAGAAATATCGTTTGCTTTTGTTTATGTTTGAGAATTTTCTTTTGTTTTCGCGGCCACCACGTCACCAAAGATATTTTGATCTACCTGTCGTCCGACAGATTAAATTGAATCAATGATTCAGTTTAATTTGTTCAAATTATCTGAAGTGAAATTATCGTCAATAATTCTTCTTCATTGCACATTCTCCCGACTGCTGCTGGTATGATACTGACGTCCTGAGCTGACCGCCGGGACCGCCCTGATTCTCCTATCTCTGTGTCGTGATATAAATATCCCTTCCTCGAGCGAGACGAGGAGAAATTGTAATGCTCTCTCAAGCATGTCTTTTCTACAAGCATGTCTCAAGCATGTCTCAAGCATGTCTCAAGCATGTCTCAAGCATGTCTTTTCTCTTTTCTCAAGCATGTCTTTTCTACACAAGCATGTCTTTTCTCTAGAAAAGCCGATCTCACTGTGCCTAACATAACTTTGTCAGGAGTAACCATACCACTGAAGTCATCCATATCGATGCTTGGTATTACTATCAGCAATAACCTTTCCTGGGAAAATCACGTGAGGTCCATTGCCAAAAGTGCAGCCCAAAAACTTGGTTTTTTGTTTCGTGCCAAGAGCTATTTCACCTCCAGTCAGCTGCTTATGATCTATAAGGCACAGATCCTTCCTGTCCTGGAATACTGTTCCCATATATTGGAGTGCGGCACCTAAACTTATCCTTAAGCTCTCTGATTCTGTCCAAAAAAGGGCAATTCGTCTTGTCGGTGATTCCTCGCTTACAAACTCGCTCACTTGTCTGGAACACCGTAGAAAAGTTGGCGATTTGTCTCTATTTTATAGATATTTTCATGGGCGATGCTCTTCTGAAATATCAACAATCGTTCCTCCTTTGGCAGTCTCTTCGAATTAACCCGTCAATTTCATTCTTCACACCCCTTCGTGGTCACTTTGGAGACCTGCAGAACATCACTTTCCAAAGACTCATTCATCCAACGAACTGCGAGGCTTTGGAACTCATTCCTAGGAGGTGTTCCCCGAGGCATACAACCTCAGAAATTTAAGAAGAACACCAACTCCTACCTTCTTTCCTTGGTTCCCACGTTGTTCTCTGAACATTACAGGATATCCCTTTTCGTGGGAACCAAAACATATAAAAAACAAAAAAAAAAAAAAAAAAAAACATAAAGCAAGCTATTCTTTACGCTCTCATGAAACCACCGTACCCAAGATAAATACTTTCCGATACTGTATAACGCGCACTTCTGAACAACGACTGGCCAATAACTAATCTGAGTACCCAAACCGAACACTAACTCCCTCCCTAACTCAACTGACATGAAATAAAAATGCATTTCTTCACTGGTCGCTGGACATTTCGATAGTGAGCCTAAGAGCAGCGCCATGATTAGCCGAGATCCTTGATATAGAAACGTATGCATAAATTTAATAATCCAATATCCAGGAGATCCAACATCAAAGGAATATGATCGAGATATCAGCTCCATGAGTTTATGTTGTGAATGTAAGCTGAAAAAAACCCAATGGGAAAAATCCACGATTCTGAAAATCATGAGGTAAATGCTTGCTAATGAATATTTCGGCGAATGCAATAGGAAAAGAAAGTATCAAAGCCCATATCCAAACTGCGAGCTCTCAGTTACGAGTTCTAGTTTGTCCAAACAAATGAATCGCTTATGATTATAGTGAGTTCGGAACAATCGCCATTGGACACTCAATTCATTATATGTTAGTCGTTCGTTCGAAGATTTTCAAATATGGAAATAGTCGACCATCGTTGAATTCTCATCATAATGCACTGAGCAGGTAATACTATTTCTGTTATAACCACCAATCCGAACAAAATATGGGATCTATACATTTTTCCTGAAAAAAAATTACACAAATTCGACACTGCATAACTGGTGAATAATTTACAATTCCAACAATTTTTTTTAATTTCCTAGATACATATAATAAATATCTGGACATTACTTGGTGGTCCAAAATTAAAAATGATCGATTTTCATAACATGAATGTCTCATTTCGAAAGCTAAAGTGGACGGAGAAACATCGATGAGGCCACGCCTACGTTTGGCCTCTAGTTCAGAAGAAATGCCAAATATAAATTAAATTGAAACGAATAACAACGAGTTTGGAGCATGGAATCACATTTCAAACCCCCATCGAAACCCCCTGATTCCAAATAAACGAAAAACACTAACAAAAGGGTTAATCAAACTCACACCCTCACTTGTGGAAGGAACTTAAAGAAAGAATAAAGTCGAAAAAATCAGAAAGGAGTTTATTTACTGTAATAAAAATCAGAAGTAGTGATTCAATCGAAGGCAAATATCGAAAAAGAAAATAAAGCAATGAGAACATAAACTGTAGAAGTAACAATTCTACTAGAATCTGAAATAAAGTGCACAATTCATGTACGAAAACTAATTGGAGTATAATAGTAGATCATAATCGTAGACGGAAAATATTTCATTGCTGGTCGAGAGGTTGGATAGTTTATCGGGACAAGCAGCGTCGAGATAAACTTAACCTCGAGACACTAATAAAGTTTTCCGTTGAGTTTTGTATACAATTTCATTTTCAATTATGGATTACAAACCAGATATATTATTTGTATGAAATCCTAATTTAATTTTTCAAAAAATGATTTGTGTAACCTTTACGCGCGGTTGATGTTGTGGCAGATATTACGATTAAACTAAAAATAATTAAGTCATGTTAGTATTTCAGTATATACAGGGTGATTCAAAAGTACTTTGACAAACTTCAGGAGGTGATTCCTCACAATATTCTAATATGAATTGCATTTTTCACAAGAATGCTTAGGAAATGAATTTGACGTTTAAGTAAGTAGTTTTGGTGATTACATATTATGTGAGAGTTAAACGTTTTGTTGAAGTTTCTGTAAGTTTTAAAACACTAATTTTGGAAAAATGGATTATTTAAACAATAATACTCATTTACCCGACAAGCAAGACGTATTTACTAGGAGCGATTTCCTAATCGAGTACTACCTTCAGCTCCAACATTTACCAGTCTCCACCGTCGTTTGGCAGAAACAGGTAGCTTTAAGAGGTCGGCTGATATTATTGGAAGACCACGAGCAGTCCGAACCCCAGAATTGGAAGAAGCTGTTTTGAACGCTCTCGAGGAGAATCCAGAAACAAGTACAAGAATAATTGCTGTAGCTCTCAATTCTACTCAGTCCACAGTTTGGAGAATTATCCACGTACAATAATTTCATCCATACCATATTCAAAGGGTACAAGCTCTTTTGCTACGAGACTTTCCCCAACGCATTACTATGTGTCAGTGATTTTTGGGAAAATTGGCTGGAAATCCTCAATTTTTAAGATATGTACTCTTCACGGACGAGGCAAACTTCTCCCGAAATGCTATCACAAACTTTCATAACAACCATGTTTGGGCTCTGGGAAATCCGCACACAGTTATCAGTATCAATTTTCTGTAATTGTATGGGCGGCAATAATTGATAATTACTTGATAGGTCCTTTATTTCTTCCGTTCCGACTTAATGGCGCAACTTACAGAGACTTTTTAGAAAATGAATTGCCGGGACTACTTCAGAATGTCCATTAGGAATACGTATCCGCATGTGGTTCATGCATGATGGGGCTGCGGCCCATTTTAGAGTTGTAGCCAGGGAATTCCTTAACATTGTCTATCCAAATCGATGGATCGGTAGGGGTGTAGAAGAACCTAACCAGGCGTGGGCACCAATGTCCCAAGATCTAAACCCGCTAGATTTTTATTTTTGGGGACATTTGGAGTCACTAGTGCTATAAAACTCCAGCAGCGAACTAGGAAGATCTAAGAAACCGAATAGTAGACGTGAAACAATAAGAAACACACCAATAACTTTTGAACGGGTACGAGATTCGATGACTAGAAGACTGAATGCCTTTATCTTCGCTGAAGGTGGACACTTTGAACAATTTATTTGAATACAATTTAGTTTCCTCTATTTTATTTTATTCTACATATTCAAAATGTCTTGAAATAAAATGTTGATATTTTTTGCAAATTTTAATAAAACAAATACAGATTTTGCACTCTTGATACAAAAATAACTATTTCAAACGAGTAAAAATAAATAGAATAGGTGGCGCCCCCTACAAAAACCAAAACTACTTACTTAAACGTCAAATTTATTTACTAAGCATTCTTATGAAAAATGCAAAATAATGGTAATAACTTCAACACGCATCGATTATCAAATAATCGACTTGAAATTTTCAAGTCCAAATATCTAGAAAACGGTTGCTTATAGCGACTTGTGACCTGGATAGTTTTTTTACGTAGATAGGATAGAGGAATTGATTTTTTTACCGAAAAATGTGCTAGAAGTATGCTCAAAAAAGTTATGAATCTTCAAAAAAGAAAAAGATGTGTAGGTGGCGCCCCCTAAGAGTAAGAGCAATAATAACATCAGGTTCGAATTTGACACCTTAACAAACCTCTCAATATAAATTTTCGTTCAATTAAGGTCTGTATTCCGAAAGTTATTAAAAAAAAAAAACGAAAATAAAAATTAAACTTCAACACCCTGTATCTTGGAAACAAAGCGTTTCCAGACATATATTTTATTTGGACAATTCATATTGGAATATTGTGTCAAAGCACTTTTGAATCACCCTGTACATTGATAATACAGTGAGCTACAGAAAGTCATACACTCATTTACATCGACCATTACTAATACATTACTTGAAGTATTATTGAAAATAAAGTTTTATGATGACTAACATGAGAAACATAAACTCTGCTCTGCAAGTTTTATTAATTTATCTTAAGAAAACTGCATCAATTGTACCATCTCGTTGTCGACCGATGTAAAAATTTATCTATTGTAAAATTTGATTTTCCTCCCGAAATGTGTATTATTGATTAAAATTTATCTAAATGGAAACTAACATTGAAACTCCAGCAGGAGTCATCGGTAACTCATTGTAATTACAATTTAAAGGACCTGAACCTCCAAAAGTGTAGTAGAATAATTGCTGATGAATGAATTTTATGTTTTATACAGTTTTATTTCGAGAAATGCAAATAACAACGATAATCATGTATGATGACACACCGAACGATAGCAATGTAATTTTTTTTAATTAAAAGTATTTTTGAAAATATATTTTTTCACGTGTTTATTAAATAACATTTACTATATCTAACCGTATGTCAATAATTATAATACTGTTGAATGTTTATCAAATAAATAAAAACTTACGTTTCTTGGGCGGCAAGACATCATCAGATGGTTGTTTTTTTTGTTTATGATTATTTATAGATGAAAGGGTACAATGCTCTTGTGATTCAGCCATTTTGATTCAATCCGTTTTTATCACTTTCACTTCTGGAAAATATTCACTCACAAATTATATATCGGAAATAACACTTTATAAGCACATGAATACGGTCGCAATAAAAGTAAGGTCATAATATTTTGAGCCAGCTGCACCTTTTTCATGTAAATAATAAACACCGGCTCATTAACGCTTGTTCACTTCCGTTACTCTCAAGTCATACAAAGCATTCAGTTGCCCCGTAGTGCGCCTAAAAGAATTTTACTTCAAAAATTTGTCGCACCAAGCTGTATCTCTAACATTTTCTCTTCGTGACCAATTTTGATATTCTAAACACACGGTTGGTGAAGGTGATATCAGCTACATCTACAAACATCAAGTAGACGAACTTTGATGGTTATTAAGGCCATGACAAAACACCAAAATCAACAACACATAAACGACGTAGTCTTTGCTCGATATTTTTTGAGAAAGTATTACACTTCTCCTCACCAAAAAGAAATCATTTCGGAAAGTGAAGGTGAAGCGAGAAATTGTACCCCACCTGCATTGAAAGAAATGGCGGACAGGATTGAAGAGAGTTTGCTGGCAACAAAAAGCAAACCGCGATATGAAAAGGCTTTTCAAATGTTCGAAGCATGGTGTAGCCAGAAAGGAATGAGTAATACTGCCCCAGACACCGTTTGAGCCTTCGACTTCATGTGTGACTTACAGCATGCTGAAAGCCATTATTATTATTATTAGTACCGCAAACAAATAACAAAAGAAGAGAGTTTTGTTTCAACTTCAAGACTTGAAGATCTCCGGGTATAGTTCGATATTTACAGAAATGTTTCACAGCGAAAACTATTTACGTATATTGATTTACTTGTGTTTCAGTGATGTGAACACTTCTGATATCAATCACCAATGAAGTAATCGGAATGAAAATTAATCTGGTATTTATGCAAAGTGAGACAATTTTTTTTCCTTTACCCAGATCAACAATTGTCGATAAAATTCACACATGTCCATCAAGGACCATCAATCCACTTAATTCGATAGCTATCAGGCAGAGTTCGGCGTTACCGGCTACGGAATTAATTCGTCTTCAATGTTTGCTCAACAAATATGTAAATGAACTACATCTCTATATTATAATCAGCTGAAGATTAGGAGAGAATCTTTCAGGTGCACCGAGGTAATAATTTCTATCAAACCGTATTTTTCATGAATGTAATTTGATACTCAATGATGTTTTGATGTCAAGCAACATTAACCAATATGAAGCACATCTGGTCAGGTTTCTTTGAAACCAAGCCCTGCATATTTTTCCATTTTCTCCTGCCTTCAGAATCTAGATAGAATTATCAGTTGTAATCATAAACACATTTCCTCGCAAAATGATACAATCTACTAAAGCATTTTTTATTCATTTCTCACTTTTCATGCGCATTGATGACAGATGTCGAATTAAAAATAAAGAAATAAATAATTATTTTCTACTTTATCGAACTCTCGTGAGGTATTCTACAGATTATTTTTTATGTTACAATCACAAACACATTTACTCGCAAAATGATTCCATGTATTAAAACGTTTTTTATTCTTTTTTCACTCTTTATACGAATTGATGACAGACGTCAAATTAAATAAATTAACTGGTAAAAAACCTTGCTGAAGACAAGCTTTTATTTAAGCCGTGTACTAGAACGTATAAAATAAATTTAAGTCGTAGCTGACAATGATTTGATTATTTTTTGTTGAATATTTGGTTTTGAAAAGATTGTCGCGCGAAGTGTTCATAAAAGTAGCTACCAATTAATTTCATTGGGCAGTGATTAGTTGGTAAGTAAGAACTTGTCGAAGTATTTGATTTTTACAAAGTATTCATGGAAGTAGATACCAATTAATTTCATTGGACAATGAATGGTTGGTAAGTAACAACTTGTGGAAGTATTAATTTTATTACAATTCGCGATACAAGCTTTTTTAAACCAGATAATTAAACAAAAAATAATTAAATCATTGTCAGCGATGACTTAAATTTACTTTATATATTTTAGTATACGGCTTAAATAAAAGCTTGTCTTCAAAAAGGTTTTTTATTACTTATTTTATTTTTTGCTTTTCAGTTAGTTTGCCTTAATCTGTTCATTTCTAATAGAGCATCGTTATTAATCACAAGGTCTCTTCCCTGTAAGTTTTGAGCTGAAAGAAATCATAATCTCTGACTCCAAAAACTCTCCCACACATCAATTTTTAATAGAAACTGACCAAAATCACAAAACTCGTCCGTTATCCTGAATTCGCTATCTCGAATTGATAGATTTTGACAAAAAATTCATAATCTCCGACCCCGAAAACTTCTGCATACCAATTTTGAATAATCTCAAAACTCGTCCGCCATCTTAAATTTATGAATTTTGACAAAAAAATTATAATCTCCGACCCCGAAACCCCCGCATACCAATTTTGAATCGAATCGGACTATGATAACAAAACTCGTCCTCCATCTTGTGGCCGCTATTTTAAATATATAAATTTAGACAAAAATTTAATAATCTCCGACCCCAAAAACCCCCACATGCCAATTTTGAATCGAATCGGACCATAATCACAAAACTCGTCCGCCATCTTGAAGCGCCATCTTGATTTAATGAATTTTGACAAAAATTTCATGATCTCCGACCCCGAAAACCCTCACATACCAATTTTGAATCGAATCCGACCATAATCACAAAACTCGTCCGCCATCTTGAACTTATAAATTTTGACAAAAAATTCATAATGTCCGACCCCGAAAACCCCCTTATACCAATTTTGAAAACTAGAATTTTTTAAGACTAGACACGAGAGCCCAACGGGCTCGAGTGGCCATTGCTAAATGGCAACAAGTTTGAGAAACAAATCTGGAGTATTATTTTCTACTTTATCGAACTCTATTGTGGTATTCTATATATTACTTTTTGATGTGTTGATATTGTGTGATCACAAACACATTTCTTCGCACAATGATACAAGGTAGGTACTAAACCGGTTTTGATTCATTTCTCACTTTTCATGCGAATTGATGACATATGTCAAATTGAAATATAGGTACATTGTCAGCCAATAAAAACAAAATACCTCAAATTATTCCCGCAGCAACTTTCTAGGTAGATTATTCTCACTATTATTAATGTTTTGATTGGCCAATATGTATATGAATGATTTGAATTGAAGGTTTCCATTAGTTTCTAGAAATGTAAAAAAATAATCACTCTAATAATATTTTGATTGGCCAAAACGTACATGAATGATTTGGATTGAAAGTTTCCATTGATTTCTAGAAATGCCAGAAAATCATCAGTTTAAAACCTATTTTGCAATAAGCGCCAATAATTATTTTGAGTTTATCAATATCTACGAAATTTAATGCGGTACCGAATATATTTTTGTTATACCTTTTATCATCTATAACTTATATCCTTGATGTACAGTTTGATTTATTTCCATGTTTGAAACTGTGCTGGTACCTATATCTACAAAAGAAACATACAAGTATATGTTTTACTTTTGTTGTTACAGAAATTGTCCATCTGGGTCAGAACCAACCCAAAAACTCACTATCGCACCAATATTTTGTTTCTCGTTTTATTTCTATTAACAGAAAGGAATAATCTCATATCAGTACTCGTATTATTTGTAAGTTTACGAAAATAAAACTTAATTCACATGCCTCTTTCACTGAAATAAATTGATTATTTGAAATATACTGGCAAGAAATCGAATATATACAAATAACAAATACTGATTTTTCCACGAGTTATGTGATTTCACTTATTTAGAACTGTAATTTCTGGGTACTTTTTTGGAAAACAAAGACAACAGTAATCAATTTGATAACATAAATCTGGGTACATTTTTGGAAAACAAAGACAACATTATTCAATTTGATAACATAAATCATTATTTCCATTATGAAAATACTCAATAGTTTCCAGGTTCAACATAAAAAAGAATTAAAAAAAATACTTACCACTGAAGCACCATCTGTCAGTGACTTTAGCAAATATTAGAATAGAAGAGAGGAGGATCACAAATAGAACGACTACCACAATTGCTATTATTACTCCAATTCCCAGTTCTGCACCTGAAAAATGTCGGCCTTCAGAAATAATATAACTCACAGGTGTATATTTCATTACAAGGCAGCCACCACCATTCATGAAAATCATGACAACTGCCTCTAATCAAAATACATTCTCTTTCTGTCTAGGACACCCTGTGTATCAATTCCACTATTAAACTACAAAGGTATGAATATCAACAAGAACCCACGTGCCATGTGATCATGTTTTTTCAACTCCAATTAATATTTTTCGCTTCGACCCCACGGATTCAAACAGATGACAATAGTAGTGGCAATTCTGAGTGAAACGTGATCCAATCACAGAACACTTATTCAATGTTGTATACAATATTTCACATCCATTTGTTACTTTTCGATTTAAATATATTATTATCCTAAAAATCAACTATAATTAATTTCGCATACCTTCGGTTCATTCAGTTCCATAGTCTGGTTATTCTGCTGAATGAACATTTTTCGTTGAGATAATCAAGAAAAATTACACAAATACGTGAAAATTAGTTGAGAACTTTGAATTTTATATTCAAATTTGTGATTGACCGATGGATTTTGACTTTGATCTTTCATTTCCCATTCTCTTTAAGTTTATTACTGTAGAATTATTGTTGATTTGCACTTATATATGAATGTTTTTCATTATTCTTCAGTTATACTGGCATAACTGGGTTGTAAATTTGTTCAAATTAATTATTATTATTATTTCCAATAAATTTTAGCAATACTATTGCTATGGGATGAAAATACTCCTGAAGGTCTTATGCGTAAATTTTACCATATTACTGCTGTAGAATTAGCGTGGCGAGGAAAAGAGGCAGTTGCTTGTCTAGTGGATTTTTTTCAAATCGAGAAAAATAACGATGACTCTCCAACAAATTGCATTGAATACAATTGAGAATGTTTCCCTTTTCAACGTGCCAAGGTGGTTCTAAAAGCTGTACAAGTAGTAAATGGTTGGATTCCAATAGTGAAAGACAAAGCTGCCCTGTACGTCTTTTTCATAAACTGATATCAAAACGAGGCGACAATATTACCTCACCACGACTGTTCTTAAAACCAAATCGACACTGGAAAAATGAAACTGACAAATGGTACGATAATGTGCCTGTTGGAAGAAATACAATAAATGGATGGACTAAATCTGCTGCTGAGGCAATTGGCTTGAATGTAAAAGACAAAAAGATAACAAATCACTCGAATAGATCAACTGCTGTTAGCGAATTGGCAAAAAGTGGTGTAGAAGAACAACAATTGCTGAAAATTATTGGTCATAGCAATCAAAATTCTATAAAACCATACTTAAATCTCGATCAAGAACACCACAACAAGATCATAAATATTATGCGTGATAATAGATCTTCTATTGTGGAGAACAGCAACGAATCTAATGTTAAGTTAAATTTTTATAATTGTACTTTCACTAACTGTACTTTCAATAAATAAATAAATGTTTCATTGTGTTGAGTTATTAATTTTTTTGTCATAAATTTTTCCGCCGAATATCCCTCTGACATTGACAAATGCCTCATAATTTTATGACAAATTTCTCGAGCTTGTTGCTTGGTAACAGCCCGAAGCCGAAGGCTGAGGAACGAGCTTTCGATTGCCATAAGATTATCTCGTCTATTACCAATGTCCTAAGGATATTACTACTGAAAATTTCTGATCCTGTTTTTGGTAAAACTAGCTTCGTCCGTGAATAAAATTTCCCCATCAAATAAAGGATTTTCGGTAACTTTTTGGGGAAAACAAAGGCGGAATTTCACTCGTAATGGAAAGTCTCGAGGAAGTAGAGTCTGAACCCGTCAGCAAGCCCATACAAGTAATGTCTGCTAATTCGATATTTGTAAAATTTGCCATGATTTTTTTAATAAACAAGTTTTTATAACTTAAATAATATCACGTATCTAGCTAAAGAAGTGTCAAAATTGTTTATGTTGAAAACAACAAAATGTGTTCTTATGTATGTGTTTTTAGCCCACAAGATAATCCTACTACTCTTCAATGGCTGATTTCGCATAGGGACAAGCAAATTAATGCATTTTATTTTCTAACTCAAAAACCGTTCGCCAAAGGCAGGAGACCATTTTTATGAGAAGATAGAGGAAAATAACAAAAGTAATATTTATATGAAGAGAAGACAGTGGCGAATCATTATTTTGATAAAAAATATGGCAGGGCATGTTAACAGGGACGCCACTGATGAAAATTAAGAAATCCTTTATCATGGAAAAAATGCATTTTTATGCGTACTTTGCATGTACCAAAATTGAAAAAAAAGCCTAAGTGGTTTCAGAGATATTGGGGAATAACTGATTTTTCTGTTAAATTTCAACATCCTGTATCTCAGAAATAAAGCGGTTACGGACCTATGTTCATACGAAGAATTTTTCTTAAAATCATCCAAGGATTATCGCCCTTTAGGATCAGCATTCAATTATGAAACACCCTGTATATTGGAAACAATTTTGGAAACGGCCTGGGTTGTACTGCATTTACTTCTGATTTTGACCTTATTATATATACAGGTTATTATTCAACTTCTTGCACACCCGTGAATGATGGGTGTATAATGCCAGTTTATAACGTATTTCAGTGGTTACAAATAAAAAAAAATAAAAAAAATAGGCAAATTTGTTCAAATTTTGGGACCCTCGAAACAGCGAAGTTTTGGTAGGTTAAACATGTTTTCGTATATTTTTTTGGCTTATAAAGGACTCTGCAGTTGTGCAAAAAGTTAGATTACACCCTGTATATTCCTTATCTGAAGAATCTCTGACTATATGTGAGAGAGCAATGAAACTGAGTGAAAACTTGGAAAATAAAGTTGTTTCGTGTGAGTTCCACCGAAATCTCAAGTGAAGATTCAAATTTATGGAAGACGTAAAAGAATATAAATGTATCTTAAAGTATTTATGAATTGTTTGCGATTGTTTTCCCATAATTTCGCATTCATACCTGATAACTTGTGCTACAATATACTATTTGTAACACATAAGGAATATTGAAACAAAATATTCGAAATTATTATCTTCAATCACTTGCCAATTAAACTGTACGTTTCTCACAACCTGAATTTCTAGATATTTTGGGAAGAGAGTAATAAAAAACTCAAATATGGAATATTCAGTAAATTACCTTCTGGTTCCGGACTAGTCGAAATCTTTATTCTATATTCTTGTGAACCCATATCATTGTAGGCACTCAAGATGTAATCAGTGTCAGTGTCTTCCTTGGTAACAGTAGCCAGATATAAATTCACTTCGTATCTGCCCATTCCCTGAAAATGTAAAATTCCAAAAAAATTAAAAGTTTGTCTCTGGCGAGGCAGGAAAAATATGAAGTTTCAATTATGGGAAATAATTGAAAAATACAGGCAGGCACATTTTCAATGGGATTGTATTAGTAACTTGAACAATGAGAGTGAAAAGGTCCATGAATGGTTGAAAAAAATCACGTGTTCTGGTTCCCGTTGGTAAAACATGGACCGTTTCTTGTAATATTGCGAAAAAACAACTAAAAAAATTCTTCTTATATTTTGTTTTTATTTCTATTTTACAAAATATAAAAAAAAACATTATTCTTCTTTTGTTATCATGTTCCCAGATTTCTAATCCACCGTTTCTTGCCCAATCTCAACCTATTGTTTCAATACGCACCTGTTTTTTTTCTGATTCTTTCTATATCGAACGAAAGTATAGAGGTAGCACACAAAATGATAACGTGGGGATTTCTAGGCGATTCCATTCACATCAGTTGAAGTGATTTTGATTCATAGGTAGGTGAAAAATTTAAATGCCAAATTAACCAATTTCTAATTTACAAAATGTTATTTATTCCAATAACAAGGTATGTAGGAGTTGCAGCAGTCGATCAAAATTTGGAAATCACACTAAAACTGGACCAATAATATAATGGAAAAAATTCATTAATATTCAGGAGTGAATAAATATTTCAGTAACTTTTTGAAATATCAACCATTTCGAAAAATGCATTTTGTACATCAATATTCCAAATTTATTATCAATGTCTTCCTTTACAAAAAGTATTGAAATCATTCTATTTGATATACCCAATGCCAACATTTCGCGATACTCCACAATAACGATGCCTTGTTGAAAGATATAGTTTAACCATTTTGCAGAAGCTGTTTCTATATGGTTACGACATACGGAGAGATATATAATACATGATATAGTTAACAATAAATTACAAGGACTCACTCTCAAGTACTGAATAAGCTCAACAGTTTTCAGAACTCTATTACACTACTAGTAATCATTATGTGACACTTTTGAACGAAAGTGTTTGTTTACATTTATAATTATCGTAACTCATATTTTTTATATTATACGTATATCTTATTCTCATTTAACTTTTACAATGTTTTTATATTAATATTTTATATTCATTCAACTTTTACATTTTACATATTTATAGTTTCGTTTTATCTGTTTTCTATATCTTATAATTACGTCTTTATCCATATGATAAAGTCCCATATGTATACCTTATATGTTTATATGTGAATAAAATTCTACACACCATCTATCACGCACAAGCTGTACCCAATACAGCTTCAGTGATTACCCTGTTTATTCATATTCGTTGAAATATTATATATCACACAGTTTGAAGATTCATGAATAAACATTATTATTATTGGACATTGAATGCAAATGTTTCTTTCTGATAAGCTCGATTATGTTTAATTTATGTCGTAACAATCCGCATACCGGTTTCAGGCTTCTTGGCCCTCATCAGTACGGAGCAGTCAACCAGCCAAAGGTACAAAGAACTCTGGCTGAAGTGAGACACAACGTAAACAAACCATCATCGATCTTGTAACACCTATAGGTACGCCGGAAAAGATAAACTTTAACTGGCGGTACCTAGTGACAGAAAGAAACACTCCGAAAATCTCCCACCTCGATAGGTTTCTAAATAAAAGATTCCTTCTCAGTAGGAGTGGCAAGCCCGTCTAGCATATAGTGAAAGAAAAGTGCCATGTGAAGTGGAATGAATAGAAAAATCGAATTAAACGGTTTTCTTCACATAAAGGATTCAATATAAAATTGAACCAGAATGGATATGGAAGTATGCATGGATTTTCAGGTGAATATCATTCAATGTTCTGCGTGGTATTTGCCAGGAAAGTAGTTGTTTTTCACCTGAGATCTACCATTTTCTGGTTCAATTTTATATTGAATCCTTTATGTGAAGAAAACCGTTTAATTCGATTTTTCTATTATTATTATTATTATTATAGGAAGCAAATCAAAAACTCACTTCGCTAACACGAGCGTACATGCGAAGAAAGGGAACAAAACATAAAGTATACTACTCGTAAACATTCTCCGTCGGCGAACCGAAGATCAAAAGAGCCGATAGTCAACGTGGGTTTGAGTGACAGCTGTTTGAGTGACTGCAAGCCAATGATAATGCTTGTAGGTAGGTGTGTCTATACCAAAGAGAGTAAACTGAATAGGAGGCACTAATAAGCTCTAGCCAATCAGAATCTTGTAGCATTAAGCATCATAGTGACGTACTTGGACATGAGTACAGGTGGCCCACGTAACATACAGAGTGGTCCAATATACATTCAAGAGCCTGTAACTCTCAGATACCAGAGTGCGGAATGCGCTAGTCCGCCACTGTCCAGAGTGAATGGTGGCCATGACATTACCATATACGTCACTATGACTCACAAATGATCTTTCATCTCTTTCTATTAGTGTCACCATTGTCTTATGGGGAATAGACTCTCCTATAACGTTTACTCTCTTTGTGTCTATACGTTGAGACTAATAAATCACCAGTTTCAGGAGGTCTAAGTAAATGAAAGCCAGTAGCGTCTCTGGTATGGGATTGAAATAGGTTTAAAAATATTCTATAGCTGTGTTGTGTTTTGATGGAAAATATGGCTTTTTTTCGACCATGGGAAAATGAAATTATGATGATCCGATTGCCTATTAATACATACTTCCTCGTTTATGGCATATTTTTTCATTTTAACGTATTTTTAAAATATTTAAATATCTAATAAAATAAGTTATATCTCCGCCTCTGCTGCTCAAGGGATTCCGCCGCAAGACAGGGAAACTTGTTTTTCATGCTTCTGCAATTGATAATGGATGAACTATATCCACATATAGTCCATCCAATATCAATTGCAGAAGCTGTTTCTATAGGGAGCAAATGAAAACTCACTTCGCTAACACGAGCGTATATGCGAAGAAACGGAACGAAAAATAATCTGTACTACTCCTAAACATTCTCCGTCGGCGAACCGAAGATTAAAAGAGCCGATAGTCAACGTGGACTTGAGTGACGGCTGTCTGTTGTACAACCGATTCGTCTGGGCCAATCAAGTCGGATATCAATGCTGGCAGGTGTGTCTATACGATGGGAGGTCATAAATCACGCGTTATATTTGTGTTTTAATAGCTCTGAAAGATTGAAAACCAGTAGCGTCTATGGTCTTGGTGTGTGCCGATCGAAATACATTTTAGGATATAATAATAACCTACATCAAACAATGAAAGAAATTATTCCTCTTTCTTAATGTATTTGTATAAATAAAAGCTTGTCTTTAATTTTTTTTCATTTTTCATTATTTATGAAGTATTTTTAAAATCCTAAAATATCTAAATAACATTAGTTATCTCCGCCACTGCTGCTCACGGGATTTCGCCGCAAGAATTTTTTATGCTTCTGCAATTGATATTGGGAAAACTATAACTCAACTGCTGAAATTGAATATTAAAATTTCCAGGGGGCGCCCGAACGCTTCCGCCAACAAAACGAACAATGTCCTGTAATGACGGAAGGCCTCAGACTCAGCGAAGGTCAAAAGGGCAAATGCTGCTTATTGGCGAGCGTGTCACATGTTGCGCCCATTCTTGAGTGTTTTCCTTATCAGAACATTATTGACATGTTATCATTTGCTTGAAGTGAGAGAAGTATAATTGACTGACGAGTTAGTTCATGATTTTCTAACACGAGAAGTAAGGATATAAATCAAGATTATGTTTATATTTGACTCAAGAGATCCTTTTTATACTCGCTTTATTAGCTTCACCTATATGTATGTATCTAACGGAATCTTTGAAATTGATTTTCATCCACTTCCAGACTTCCGATTTTTTTTAATTTTGCCCACGTAGAAAACCGATGAAAATACAATAATTTCATAGCTGTGACCTGGTATTCTCACCAAGATCATCAGGAGAAAATCATTTACTTTACAAAGATAAATTTATTGAAAACTCCCATCCCATGTGGATGAATCAATCAAACAGTCTCGTAGTATTTTTTAGTCTTTTGTAGCTATATGGACTAAAAAATTAAAAATAAAATTATAATTTGACCAAAACATATACTCTCATGTACAAAAAGCGTGAAGTGCTCTTTACTTACTACTAAAAATAATATTAAGATAACTGATATCAAGCACCTCACGCTTTTTTTACATAAAAGAAAATTGTTTGGTCAATGACTTTGTTATTATTTATAGTTGGATTTAACGGGAATTAGGACCAGGGAGTAAAACTAATTTTTTATCGCTGACGTTACGGAATTAATTTATTCCTTTTTCAAAGCTAAAATGACAATATTTAAGTATCTACCATTTTCTGGTTCAATTCATATTGAATCTTTTATGTGAAGAAAACCGTTTAATTCGATTTTTCTATTTATTCCACTTCACATGGCGTTTATCTTTCATTCAAGTATAGATTGAAACAAAGAACATATCTATGACCCACCTTTGAAACTAAGTTTTTCCTGCTCATGGATTTAACTAAAAAACTGTTGAGTAGTCGATACAAACTCTGGTCGATAAAAACACATTGGCACAAATTACACATTAAAAACTTTGAAATTGTAAATAAACAAATACAGACACGTTAAAATGAAACAACACACAACCGTGTATGGTCATTATGCAACTGATCATCCAACCTGAAATATTCCAGCGCGGCATAGATAAAGAAACAAAAAAAAACAAAACAAATCTTTTGTGTATCATTATTCAGCTACTTGTTTTTCTTTTGAACCTTTCTAAAATATGGGTGTATATTTTTGTCAGATTTTATGTATCACTTTTTTGGTTCACGCAATTATCATGGAGAATAATTTGAATCATTTCTACCAACAATCTCTTTGAATAAGTCATCATTTTTCCAAAATTTTTACTGAATCGAAATCAAAATTGCACGGCCGACGATTCAAAATAATGTGCAGCAAGTGCTGTTTTTTCTTTTTCATTTCTATTCTTTTCATAGCAGTCATACTTGTGTTGATATAATCTGGTTTTTAGGTATTGTTTAGTTTGCCCTATATAACATTTCCGACATTCACAGGGAATACTATATATTACACATGAATCTGATTAAGCTGGTATCTGATCTTTTAACTGCGTGAATAATTTTCGTGTAGTTTTCAAATTGTAAAAAGCAAACTTCTGAGAATCAGTTGTCAGCCTGTCGCGGGAATATAATGAAACAAGGATTTTCTTGAAACAACACCCGGAAATAATCATAATTAATTCTGACAAAGGAAACTCCACAGTGGTGATGTTGGAAACCGATTATTTGGATAGCATGCAAAATATGCTTGGAGACGACAGCACTTGTATAAAGCCACCAACATATAATTTGGCATGTTACATTCACAAAATTATTAATAATTTAACAACTTTCCACCATAGTATTGAAAATTCCATGGTGTTCAAAGAATTTTCCAAGGATATTTTTTTGCCCCATAATAATATTCTAATCTCTTTACAAATACTCCCAAGAATTTGATTAGAGAAATTCTCTTTATAAGAATGGGAAATAATTTCTGCTTATACAGATATTCCAATGTATATTTTTCTCAAAAATCGACTTTATTTTTAACTCAAGTTATTTTATATTTGATGGAACATTTTACAAACAAAAAGAAGGAACATCTATGGGGAATCTAGCCAGTCCTGTGTTGGCGAATATAGTTGTTAATTATATAATTACAAAAATAACATCGAGATTACCCTTTTTTATAACTTTCATTGAATATTATGTTGATAATTGCATTCTTGATATTCCAGCTGGCAAATCTGATGAAGTATTAAATATTTTCAATAGTTTCATCCCAAATATTCAGTTTACGTTAGAAATAGAAAAAGAAAACGAACTGCCGTTTCTGGATCTCCAGATCATAAGACAGCAATTGGTTCATGAAACCTACCAATTCGGGAGAATTTTGAATTACTTATCAGAACACTCTTTTAGCCAAAAGGTTAATACAGCCTTCTAACCTAATTTCAAGGGTACTTACTCTCAGCGATAATGGTTTCTTTCCATTCGAAAAATTCGGTTAAGACGAAGAACTTGTTGAAAAACAACAACTACCCCACGAAATTAATTAATAGTATCATTAATAAACGTCAAAGAACAGATGGGCAGAATATGTTTCCGAAAGAAATGTGTTACTATTGTAACGAACCTAGGCCGGACCTGTCGCCTCACGCATTGCCATCGACAGCGATGATGTCATCCCCGGAGATATTCGAGAACAATCCAGTCACGCCGCGGCAGATAACAACGGTCGATATTGGAAATAACTGGAACATGCTGGGCACCAACTGCCAGAATTGGAAACATCGAGAATGCTGTATCGGAGATAAATAGGCCGCCCTCAAGAGGGAGTGCAGTTTTTCGGCGAGTCGATAACATCGAGCTATACAGTGGCGTAGCCAGTAATATAAATTAGTTGTCAATTTAAGTGTGAAATAAATTAGTAAAACCAAGTTAAGTTTATTTACGTTACAATTGGTGTCGGAAGCGAGATTTTGAAAATAAACAAGTGATCTTGGAGTGGATAGTCAGAAAAATAAATTGATAGACCTTTTTGTACGCCCAAAATAGACAGTGGCCCGGTTTTCGCGAAGTGGACAATTGTGCGTGGGAATATAAACTGATACACTGTTCGCGCGAAACAGACAATAGACTGGTGGCCCGTGGAAAAGAATTCGCGAAGTGAATTTTTAACAAACTGATAAACTTTTCGTGTGAAACAGACTGATACCTCGTCAAAGACAAAATGTGTTCAAGAAAAGTGCGCCTTGCGGATTTGAAGGTAGCGGAATTGAAACAGGAATTGGAGGAAAGGGAACTGGAAACAACGGGTAAAAAGCAAGTACTCCAGGAAAGACTTGCAGAAGGACTTATACAAGAAGGTGAGGACCCCGAAACATTTTTATTCGAAGTTCCCGGAGGTGATTTGAGTCCGATAATAGAATCCTTGAAAGAAGAGCTGCAACAAAATTCGAGGACTTTGGAAGAAATTGAAGAAAATGCTAGAAATCTGGAAGGGAAGCTTGAAGAAAATTCTAGAAATCTGGAAGAGAAGCTTCAAGAAAATTCTATAAATCTGGAAGAGAAGCTTCAAGAAAATTCAAGAAGCCTGGAAGAGAAGCTTCAAAGAAAATTCTAGAAATCTGGAAGAGAAGCTTCTAGAAAATTCAAGAAGCCTGGAAGAAAATGCAAGAAGCCTGGAAGAGAAGTTCCTGGAAAACACAGAAGGCCTAAAAAAAGAATTGTGTGGTGTGGCTAATTTTCTAGAAGAAAGAATGGGAACCGTTGAGACAGAGATAGATAAAATTAGGGAGCAAATGAACACGGAGGTAGATAAAATCAAAGATGGGGTCGAGGCAGAAATGGACAAAATAAAGGAAACGATCAGTAAGCTGGAAAAACGAATTAATAGTGCGCCCTCCACAGAGATGGTTAACGAAAATGCAATGCTGGACTTGAGTTTGAACTTGGATAAAGTTCAAGAGGGTATAAAAGATGTCAAGGTCATTTCAGAAATAGGGAAGCTTTCCATGAAGCCGCCTCAGTTCGACGGAAAAACTCCATGGGCAAATTACCGCCGGCAGTTTGAAGCAGCGGCCAAAGCAAACGGATGGAATGCAGGGGAAAGAGCTGTAGCACTGACACTTGCATTACGTGGAGAAGCGACAAATATTCTACAAACTCTTACCGCCCAAGAACAGGAGGACTATGATCAGCTGATTAAACATCTAGAATTACGATATGGCCAGGCCCATTTGGAACACGTATACCACTCCCAACTGAAAAATCGCTGGCAGAAATCGGGCGAATCCTTACAAGAATTCGAAGCTGACATTGCACGCTTGGTTATGGAGCGATTAGCGGTTCAGGCATTCTTGGATGGACTCCGTGACCAAGAAACCAGACAAGCGTTGATATTAGCTCATCCAACACATCTCGTAGACGCACTGGCACGCGCTTTGGAATTCGAAGCAGCAAAACAATGCTGCAAAAGCCAAAATAAAGTTCAAACGATTGAGAAAGACTCACAGGAGCCTGCTAACTTGGAAGCTGCCATAAGAAAAGTGATGAAGGAAGTGTTGCCTGAGAAAAGACAGATAAGATGCTGGAATTGTGGCAAAATTGGACATGTGCGTAGCAAATGTCCAACATTCATCAACTCCGATGCAGGAAAACTAAAGAAGGTCGACGAGAAGGAACAATCGTCGGCATGTGTCCGGCAAGCCCCGGTTAACAACGCATATGTCGCTATCCTTCAACGACAGAACAAAGGTGTCTTCGTAGACGGTCTCATCAATAACGAGCCTTGCACCATGCTGCTAGATACAGGTGCGACTAGGACAATTCTCGGGCCTTCCTTTGCCAGAACACCGAAACGGATTGAACCGACAACTTGGAAGCTACGCACAGCAACAGGGGAGCCAGCTACTGTATATGGCGAGCTACCGATTGAAATAATTTTGGGCAGCACTAAAGTGAAAAATCAGGCACTTGTAGCGGACATCGAAGACGATGCAATCATCGGAATGGACATCATGAATTCCAGAGGGTTTGAATTGGATTTCAAAGACGGCGTCCTACGTGTCAACGGAGAAGAGCTGGTGCTTCATGGGAGAAGTGAGGAGTTGATCCGTGTGCTGTTGGCTGAAGATGTAAGCGTACCTGAGAGGGCTGAAACCATTCTGGAGGCTCGCCTGGACGGAAGTGCGAGCAGTGGAGACGTGGTGATGTTCGAGCCCAAACTTCATGATGAGAAAATTGGACGAGGGATTGCACTAGGGAAGACCTTGTTGCGTGCTGACAAATTTGTGCCGGTAAGGGTCATGAATGTCAATTATTTCCCAGTGACCTTGAAGAAAGGAACAATTTTGGGGCACTGCTCGTTAGTTTCATCTGTGATCCGGGGCGTACGAGGTACGATTAGCCAACCCAACAACTTGCCCACAGAACTAGAAAAATTAGTTGCCATCTCTTCCAAAGACATAAAACCAGCTCAACAGCCCAAACTAAGAGATTTAGTCAAAAAGTACCAAGACATCTTCGATACCGGACAAGGAAAAGGGGGTCGAACTAATGTGGTCCAGCACAAGATTGATACTGGAGGTGTCCGGCCGATCCGGCAATCAGCAAGAAGACTTCCTCTTGCCAAGAAAGAAGAGGCTGACAAAATAGTTAGCGATATGGGAAAAGAAGGAGTTATCGAACCATCTGACAGTCCCTGGTCCTCTCCAGTCGTACTGGTGAAGAAAAAGGATGGAACGACACGCTTTTGTGTAGACTATCGCCAACTTAATAATGTCACGAAGAAGGACAGTTACCCTCTCCCGAGAATAGATGACACCCTAGACACGTTGGCTGGTTCCACGATTTTCTCGACCCTTGATCTGAAGAGTGGATACTGGCAAGTAGAACTGGCTCAGGAAGATCGAGAAAAGACTGCTTTTACCATCGGCTCAGGATTGTGGCAGTTCACCGTTATGCCATTCGGGCTCTGTAATGCTCCCGCCACATTCGAAAGATTGATGGAAACAGTACTGAAGGGACTCTCATGGAACACGTGTCTAGTGTATCTCGACGACATAATTGTGGTCGGCAGATCGTTCGAGGACCACGTGAAAAACTTGGAGGAAGTATTCCTGCGACTGAGGAACTCCGGTTTGAAGCTGAGCCCTAAGAAATGCCATCTGTTCCAAAAGAAGTACGATACCTCGGCCACGTTGTCTCTGGGGAAGGAGTAGCAGTGGATGACCAGAAGATCAAAGCTGTTAAGGATTGGCCCATCCCAAAAGACATTCACCAACTTCGAAGTTTCCTTGGTTTATGCACATACTATCGCCGATATGTGCTGGGATTCGCCAACATCGCTAAACCACTGACCAGGCTCACGGAAGGCCAAACAAAGTTCCAGTGGTCTGAAGAATGTCAAGACTCATTCAGGAAGCTGAAAGGAGCTTTGATCAACGCACCTATACTGAGCTATCCCCTACCCAAAGGGAAATTCATTTTGGATACGGACGCCAGCAACGTGGGACTTGGAGCTGTCCTATCTCAGATCCAGGAGGGACAGGAGAAGGTCATTGGTTATTTCAGCAAGACGCTTAGCAAACCAGAGCGCAATTACTGTGTCACCAGGCGAGAGCTGTTAGCTGTTGTAAAGGGAGTGGAGCACTTCTACAAGTACGTGTATGGAAGAAGATTCCTGTTGAGAAATGGCTCTTACAGTTCAAAAATCCTGAGGGTCAAGTAGCACGTTGGATCGAGAGACTCCAAGAATTCGATTTCGAGATCGAACATCGGGCCGGAACTAGCCATAAGGATGCAGATGCCTTGTCGCGAAGACCATGTCCAGATTATTGCTCACATTGCCGACGAGCAGAAGAGAAAGAAGCAACACTTGTAGAACCGCGGCAATGGATGACAACTGGAATGACAGCAAGATCCAGAAAGACCATCCAGAAAGACCAAGAGAAAGACCCCGACCTTGGCTTAGTCGTCAGCTGGAAGAAGGGCAATCGAAGACCATCATGGCAGGAAGTCGCAGGTTACTCGCCGGCTGTTAAGTCCTATTGGGCACAATGGAACTCTCTTATTCTGGACAATGGGATCCTGAAACGTGTGTTGGAGGCCGAGATTGGTGGGGAAGACAGACGCCAAATAATTGTTCCCAGGAACAGAAGAGAGGAAGTGCTGCG
Source organism: Gonioctena quinquepunctata (assembly GCA_018342105.1). Lineage (NCBI taxonomy): Eukaryota > Metazoa > Arthropoda > Insecta > Coleoptera > Chrysomelidae > Gonioctena > Gonioctena quinquepunctata. The sequence continues at coordinate 124,099 of JAFIRS010001905.1, read as the reverse complement.
GGAAATCCATGATGGAGTCGCTGGAGGACATCTGGGAGTGACGAAGACCCTGCAGAAAGTGAGGCAACGGTTTTACTGGGCCAATTGTCAAGCTGACGTCCAGGACTGGTGCAGAAAGTGCGCTGTATGCGCTGCTAGCAATGGACCTCGAATACGACCCAAGGCCCCGATGCGTCAGTACAACGTAGGCAGCCCGTTCGAGAGAATCGCCATTGACATCGCCGGCCCGTTTCCCGTATCCGACCACGGGAATAAATACATCCTTGTGGCAATGGACTACTTCAGTAAGTGGGCAGAAGCCTATGCCCTGCCCAACCAGGAAGCCATCACCGTCGCCGACGTCTTGGTGAAAGAGTGGATATGTCGATTCGGTATTCCAATGGAGCTGCACTCGGATCAAGGCAGAAATTTCGAATCCAACCTGTTCCAAGAAATATGTCTACTGCTGAACATCCGCAAGACAAGAACCACGGCCCTACATCCGCAGTCCGATGGAATGGTGGAACGGATGAACAGGACGATCAACCGCCACTTGTCCAAGGTTGTCTCTGACCATCAAAGAGACTGGGACCAGTATCTTCATTTGTTCCTGATGGCCTATCGATCCGCAGTACACGAGTCAACCGGTCAAACTCCTGCTAGTATTATAATGGGCCGAGAACTGCGACTGCCTTGTGACCTGAAGTTTGGGATACCGCCAGGACAAGACACTGCGGGAGAGGACTACGTCAGCAAACTTCGGCAGAGAATGGACGACATCCACGAACGAGTCCGGTTGAACATCCAGAGTGCCAGCGATAAAATGAAGAAGACCTATGACATCAAGGCCGACGCTGGAGGATTTAAGGTTGATGACCTGGTTTGACTGTACAACCCCAAACGTCGTCGTGGACTATCACCAAAGTTGCGGAACTCGTGGGAAGGCCTGTATAAGATCGTGAAAAGGATAAACGACCTTGTGTACCGAATCCATAAGCCACCCCGAGGGAAACCAAGGGTCGTCCATTTCAACAGGTTGGCCCCTTACGCTGGAAACCATGACCAAGTTCGCACCCTCAAGCCACCGGAGGATGATATGACGTTCGAGAAGTTTATGTCCTTGCATTCAAACGGGCAGAAAGTTCTACATGGGGTTACTAGAGAGGAGTCACGAGACCTTTTCGAGGTGCCTGCTGACTACGCTCTAGCGCACTGTGTGGCAGAAGATCTTCAAATGTCCAGGGGCATCGCCGTAGTGTTTTCCAAGAAATTTGGTCAACTCCAAACACTGCGGGAGCAGAATCCAGAGGTTGGTGGGGTGCTACAGTTGAAGAAAGGCCAGAGAAACATCTACTACCTAGTTACCAAGAGTCATTCCCAAGATAAACCGTCCTACGGAGATGTCTGGAAGAGTCTCACCAAACTAAGAGACACTATGGTGGACCAGAATCTGGTGGATCTAGCAATTCCAAAATTGTCCTGTGGTATTGATGGGTTGGACTGGAGAGTCATAAGAAGTATGCTGGAGGCGATATTCAGATCCAGCGGCGTCAAGATTTTGGTTTGCTGTAACCCTCTTCCACGACCAGTCATGAAGACCGTGGAGTGTTACTTCCATCGAACTTCACGGTGCAACTATGGGGAGTCATGCAGATATCGTCACACTCCAAGGATGACATTTCGGGACAAAATGTCTTTAAGAAGGGAGCAAAGTAATGAACCTAGGCCGGACCTGTCGCCTCACGAATTGCCATCGACAGCGATGATGTCATCCCCGGAGATATTCGAGAACAATCCAGTCACGCCGCGGCAGATAACAACGGTCGATATTGGAAATAACTGGAACATGCTGGGCACCAACTGGCAGAATTGGAAACATCGAGAATGCTGTATCGGAGATAAATAGGCCGCCCTCAAGAGGGAGTGCAGTTTTTCGGCGAGTCGATAACATCGAGCTATACAGTGGCGTAGCCAGTCATATAAATTAGTTGTCAATTTAAGTATGAAATAAATTAGTAAAACCAAGTTAAGTTTATTTACGTTACACTATTTTGAATTTCCATATCTAGTTAAAAAAATGAAATTGAAAAATGTTTATCAACTGATTCTCACAAGTTTGCTTTTTACAATTTGAAAACTACAGGAAAATTGTTCAAGCAGTTGAAAGATGAGATACCAGCTAAATCAGATTCATGTGTAATATATAGTATTCCCTGTGAATGTGGGAAATGTTTTATAGGGCAAACTAAACAATACCTAAAAACCAAAATATATCAACACAAGTAATGACTGCTATGAAAAGAATAGAAATAGAAAAGAAAAAACAGCACTTGCTGCACATCATTTTGAATCGTCATGCAATTTTGATTTCGATTCAATAAAAATTTTGGAAAAAGTGATGACTTATTCAAAGAGATTGTTGGGAGAAATTATTCAAATCAATCTCCATGATAATTGCGTTAACCAAAAAAGTGATACACAAAACCTGACAAAAATATACACCCATATTCTAGGAAGGTCCAAAAGAAAAACAGATTTCTGAATAATGATACACAAAAGATTTGTTTTGTTTTTTTCGTTTCTTTATAGATGTAGCGCTGGAATATTTCAGGTGCGATGATCAGTTGCATATTGACCATACACGGTGGTGTGTTGTTTCATTTTAACGTGTTTGTTTATATACAATTTTGAAGTTTTTAATGTGTAATTTGTGCCAATGTGTTTTTATCGACCATAGTTTGTATCGACTACTCAACAGTTTTTTAGGTGAATCCATGAGCAGGAAAAACTTAGTTTTAAAGGTGGGTCATAGATATGTTCTTTGTTTCAATCTATACGTGAATATTGTCATTTCAGCTTTGAAAAAGGAATACATTGATTCCGAAACGTCAGCGATAAAAAATTAGTTCTACTCCCTGGTCCTAATTCCCGTTAAATCCAACTATATTCAATACTTGGGGCGATGAATCATTTATCAACAAATTTATTATTATTATTCTTTACTTTTTAGTCATTATTGCTATATAAGCTTGTTTTTTAAACTCTAATTTTATTTATGTGTATTTTCGAATATATTTGAGTTTGGAGGATAGACTGTGTGACATATGGCTGAAAAGATTATTTAGAATGGATGGTATTCGCGAAGTGATGATCAACGAATACTCCTGAAAATGGTAAACTCTGGATAACACTGATCAATAAATCAAACTATTTCAATGAATGAAAAGAATAAACATTTATATTTCGCAGTCACCTATATAGTTATCATATCATTGACATATACCTTTCAACTGCAATTGTTAGAATTTATTGATTTTTATGATTCATAATTTTAACACATTGTTTATGATTTTTATATTGACGTATGTTCCTACATTCGATTGGATATGAGTTATTGACATAGTAAGTGTAACAATTGTTGATAATCAATTTGCACCCCGGCGAGAATAACGTCAAGCACTCTTCCACGTTATAACCTATGAAGTGTTTGTTTGAATCAGAAGATTACTATTGGGATTTGCCGGCATGTTTGATTAATTTCTCAAAGATCAAAACGTTTCATGAGCTGTTTTATGTAGTTTAACTACTTCATGAGAATCGAACTAACCAAAAATAAAAGTTATTTCAAAATCTTTCTTTATTTCAACCGAGACAGCTCAGATTGTTATTTTGCTTTCAGATATAATGAATCTATCATCCAAGTATAAAACCAATATAATTTTGATACCAATCTGATTCAGAAAATATATACATTTGGCTGCATTGTTCAAGACGTTCTTATTTTGTCGAAACTTGTTGATTTTTTGAAATATGCGCAAGTTGGAGAAATGAATTATGTAGGGAAAATAAAAGAGGATGTACTTGAATAATATATACATCATCTATGAAAGAACTCAACGATAACATTTCCCCGAATATATCTGGACATCATGTTCGCGGGACCGAAATGACCTAAAATCCTCATAAGAAAATGCATGGGATATTGCGGTCAGAATCCCCATAGTATAACTGCTACCATCACAAGATTTGCATTTTCAGGCGTCCAGGGCGGATTATCATGAGCATTTTTTTATTCGGAACCCTTTCATCGCCATATTTCCTCAAAGTGTTCTTTATGATGAGTCGATAATACACGAGCATCGTAGTAGCATCATAATTTTTTTAAATCCTGTCACATCCATATTCCGTAGGAGCGTTCTTTATGGGTTATAATTCATGATAAACTCAATAAATCCAAATTTTCGAGCTTCGGACAGGTTAGCATTTTACGCATTTTACGAGCTTAGGTTCAATCGTTGCGTGGGTTAAGTGAGGCTCTCCTGGTTGACCTACTCACTAAAAAAAATCCTTCTACCTTCTTTCGTACCTGGTATCGCCGGTGTGGTATTTCGTCGGGCTACGAACGGTTTTATGTACTGATCTCACTCGTTTTCTCTTTCCTGTAGTTGTCTCTCTTCTTTTTCTTTTGGGACATTATTTCTTTGATGAAGTTGTGGATCACTACCTATCCATTTTTCCCGGTTTTCATTAATTCTGTCAGATTGTGTGCAGATACCGTGGTATCTAGTCTTATATGTAGTTCTTGCCGTTTCCTGTCCCATCTGTTGCACTCGAAAATGGTGTGCTTTACCGTGTCCTGCTATCCGCAGTATACGCATCATTATACCTGCCTATTATTTTAGTATACGTTTCAAATGACCCATGTCCTGACAAGACTTGTGTCAGAAAGTAGTCCGTTTCTCTGAATTTACAGTTAATCCATGGTTTGATTTCTGGTATAAGTTGTTTGGTCCAACTGGGCCTTCGTTGTTAGGTCGTCCTATTTTCCCTGCCACGCTGTTAGTGATTCCGCTCTTCTCACATGGGGTTGGTGTCCTTGCCCCGTTTCGTGTATAGTGACCCTGCCCTGCCTGTTCTCAATTGGTGATAACTCACAGTACCTACCATCAACAGATTTGATTTTCCGGGCGTCAAAGGAGGGTTAACATCAGAAAATTTTTTTAATCGGGCTCATGCCACCTCCATATTCGGACACAGCGTTCTTCATGAGTTATAATGCACAGATGTATCAGAATATCTGAATTTACGTGAGGATGGGTTGGCAGCAACTATATTTTATATTCGGAATTCTGCCACATTTTCATTCCTGACGCCAGGAAATTCAACTCACTTGATGGTATCATACATTATCACTCATAAATGGCGCACTGATGAAATGTAGGGTTGACAGGTCCCTTGAAAAAATTGCTGATACTAACTTGCTCCTGATATCGGGAAATTTGGATCTGTTGATACTAAAGTGCATAATCAATCATACGGAAATTTGGTGTTGGTTTTTTTGGTTTGGTTTAGTTTTTGAACATGAGTGATGACCAACAGAATGAAAACAAAAAATATTAATTTATTATATTAGAGATAAACTCTCATCTTCAAGGAATTCAAGGAAAACTTTTGGTGTTACACACAAAATTAAAAGATATAAAGCCATTTTTTTTGGTAATAATGTTTTCCACATTCAATCCCCAGAGTATGGATCGATGTTTAGTCTGCCTATAGTTATTTTCAGGTATTCTTGATTTTGACAAAACTATAATTTAGGAATATCTGAGTAATACAGAAAACAGCCTCACTTCCATATTCCCAAAATATCATAAGTATATATCCCAAATCCCCCATGGACCATATCCCAGGGCAAGTTTAAATATTATATATTTTTGTATCAACAAATTGTGAATATCACTGAATGATAAGAATATAAAAAACATATTTGTCAGCTCAGTCATCTGCTACTCGTATGTTTTGGTTCCAAGAGACAGACTCAATTTACAAGCAATATGTCCCAAAAACTTATTTTCAATACATTCTATATTGTTCATTTGATATATCACACTTTTTTGACACACCCTGTAGACGCCAAAAAAATAAATATTTTAATTTATTTCAACAGCGCATTTGTTTTTTTTGTCGACACTTGTGATTTCATGCAACTCCTCACGTTTATTCTTCAAAGTGAATTACATTTGTTAACAACCTGCAGGTACCCCTTTGAGAGCACATTGAAGGAAATATTTATCATAAAGGAAAATAATGTATTTGAATTATTTTTTCACAAAATTCTTCAATACTTTGAATATTTTTAACTTTTCGATGTTACCTGAGGTTATATAATAATAAGAATAAGATAGATCTTGACATATAATCTCAAAGAATTCACCTAATAACGTATTCAAATCATTCAAGATAGAACTGAATTTCGAATAACATATTTTTTCTTGAGGTAGAGCTACCTCTAGTTTCGGCACTATATACAGTGACCGACAGAAAGTACGCATCATATGGGAAATTCTTTTGTTTATACATTTTGACAAATATCGATAGGTGCAATCGCTTCTGCATCAGAAGAGAGCCCAAAAGACGTTGCACAGTGCCGTTCGTTTTTTCGTGTTTGGCGGTTTTTTTTTAACACACTTATCTGAAAAAATATCGAAAAATGTTATTCTAAAAAGTTGTTTAGAACGACATTCTATAGCTATGTAAAAGTGTTGAAAAAAATCTGAGATAAAAAAATTTAAATAAATTTTTTGTCATAAAAAAAAATCAATTTGGAACAATACATTTCTGATGAAGAAACTCATTAGTAAAGCCAACAGTAATATTTCGAATAATATTTTGTGAAGATTCGCAAGCTATTTCTATTTTATTCGGAGAAAATTTTAAATCTGTGAATTTGCCATGTGTTCAGCTGCTTCATAAGAGGTCACTGAAATATCTTCAGGACATTATAATCCCGATACTGTTTATTATTAATGAAGAATCATGTATCTACACAATTTTTATTTGATTTCTTTATTAGAACAAAAAATTTATTTAATTTTTGACATAACAATATCTAACAAATTTTAAACTTTATAATAAAATTAGAAGCTGAAATAATTATAAACCAAACAATTTAATACATACTCGAAACTTTGTAATTGTCCATTACTCGACATGTCTACCCTGACGTTAAATACATGTAGTTTTTCGGGATTTCATTTCTCTGGACACATTTCGCAGCATTTGTGGTGTAATGACAACTCTCAATAACATATTAGCTTTATTAGTGAATTGTTTCATGGCCTCTTCGATCATGAGGAAATCTGTCGACGCACGCATCAACAATGATAATATTGTAGGTATGCATGATTCCAACAATTTGCCAAAAATCAATTTATTTTTTGTTCGAATAAAAAATTCAAATCAAAATTGTGTAGATACAAGGACCTTTATCAATAATAAACATTATCGGGATAATAATTCCTGGAGATATTTCAGTGACCTCTTATGAAGCAGCTGACTCATGGCAAATTCAGAGATTTAAAATTTTCTCCAAATAAAATAGAAATAGCTTGCGAATGTTTACAAAATATTGAAAATATTACTGTTGGCTTTAATAATGAGTTTCTTTGTCAGAAATGTATTTTTCCAAATTTGATTTTTTGTTATGGCAAAAAAAAAATATATTTTTTTATCTCAGGATTTTTTTCAAAACATGTACATAGATAGCTATAAAATGTTGTTATGAACAACTTTTACGAATAACATTTCTCGATAGTTTTTCAAATAAGTGTTATGCAACATAATTTTTAAATTTTTTAAATTTCCCGTCAAACACGAAAAGATGAAAGGCCCTGTACAACGTTTGTTGGAGTTCCTTTTGATGCAGAAGCGATTGCACATATCGATATTTGTCAACATTTATTAATAAAATAATTTCCCATATGCTGTGTACTTTCTGACGGTCACTGTATATATAACTTTTTCATTATTAATTTTACGAAAATAGTATATTAAAGTATAAGTGGATAAAAAGGGCTTTAAAACACGCGCGATTTTTCGAGCACGACGGCGCAGCCGGAGTGCTCGAAATAGAGCAAGTGTTTTTAAGACCAGTTATCCACGAATACTTTACGTTATTTTTTTTTATTGGTGCACTTTGAAATCATGTATACTGGTATTATTACTACAAAAAATAGAAATAAGAACTGATAATGCAAGAAGGTTGAATTCGTGATGTGACATCAGTATACCTTTCGTTCTCATGGAAATGAGAAAAACATTCATTTGCAATTTGTTACCAAAGATCAATATTTGTTGTCACCAGAGCTCGGAAATGAATGATTCTAATATCGATTTTTTGAATAGTGAGGCAGAATCGCGGTTAATACCGCGAAAATCCAGTGATATATATATATATATATATATATATATATATATATATATATATATATATATATATAAAAAAGAATATGAAAAGTTCATCAAATGGATGGAGGAGCACATATAAATGAACGAATTGTGAGTAATATTTTATTTAACGTTACAAGGTACTCCTGTCAGATCAATAATAAAAAATTTGTCATTTAGACTTCACGTTTCTCGATTTGTTGATGTTGTCATGGTTACCTTTAAAAAACGCGCGTTTTTTAAAGTTCGATTTAAACACGCTGAGGCGTGCTTTAAATGGGTAAAAAGGGGCACCAATAAAAAAAAAGTTATTCTTCATAAAAAGTTCCGCATGGTCTAAAAGCCAAGATGCAACCATCAGATATCAAATTCTATCAATCTTATACGGGGTATGTAAAAAAATATGAATTTTACTCAAGAGTAAAGTAACTTTATATTTCACAATATCGAAAATTGTTATTATGAAAAGTTGTTCGGAAGTAAAAACTATGTTTTAATATGCGATCACATCCTTCTAATTGAAAAAAATCTTTTTCTACAAATTTTTCGCAAATTATCAATACCGAACATTTATTATTTTTATTTATTACAAATATGTTAACCTTTCCGTTTCGTTTAGAAATTAATAAGCAAATTTTCACAAAACAAAATTTATTGAAAATCTAATGAACATTGAACAGTTGATAACCTTTTAATTAGTTAATGTCTGTCTTGTAACATTTCAGCGATGCATTTAAATTAATAATACCATAATAATTCATTTTGTAGTAATAATTTAACGAACATTATTAGCTCCCTCAATTCACTAACGCCTCAACATATCCGCCTTCTCTTTCAATACAGGTAATTGTTCTAGGACGAAAGTTTTTCAATACCCTTCTAACCATAGCCAGAGTAATACTCTGAACGCATTCTGTAATGACTCTTTCCAAATGAGCAACATTTGTAAATGGCCTTTGAAGATACACCTTTTCCTTTAGGTAACCCCACAAGAAAAAATCGAGTGGCGTCAAATCGGGAGACCGAGGAGGCCAAAACATTTCAGAAAACCGATGAATAACTCTTCCATTAATATGATTTTCAAGGTATTGCCTTATATCTAACCTACTGTGGCATGAGGCACCATCCTGTTGGAACCATATTTGTTGACGTTGAAGGAGGGGAAAATTATCAAGAAAATCGTCTAATTCATTATCTAAAAAGAGCAAATAATGGTCCCCATTCAAAGATTAATGAAAAAAAAAGGTCCAATTATTTTATTTCGGTAAATTCCACACCACACATTTGTTTTGAATGCATACTGGTCCAGAGTTTTTATGGTAAAATTTGGATTAGTATCACTCCACCAACGGCAGTTTTGGCTAGAGACTGTTACATTTGATGTAAATGTTGATTCATCCGAAAAAAGAATATGTCTTGCCATATATGGGTTATCTTATAACATTCCTTGGATATTACAACATAATTCAAATCGTCTATCATGATCTCCTGGTCTAAACGTATGAATAAATCGGGGCTTGTATGGGTGAAACTTGTTCTTTTAAAAAAAAAATGAAACCGTATCTTTGTTAATAGGAATTTGCATCGAGGATGCCCTTTCTCGCAAGGATATTTTAGGATGTTCGATTGCTGAAATCATTACTTCAAATTTCATGTCATCATTGGTAATCCGTTGTTGGCGTTTGTTGCTAAATTTATTTTTTACATCTCCAGAAGTCTTAAATTTTGTTAATAATTTCCTTACTGTGACATAGTGAAGATTTTTTTCTCTGGGTGTCGGTTATTAAAAATGTCTGCAGATTCACGATAAGTTTTATAATTCTCACCCACAATTAACACAATTTCAATTTTATCTTCAGTACTTAGTGTTGCTGGCATTTCTACCAAATTTTATAATACTTTCTACCAAATTTCGCTAAATACAAATGATGTTTTGAATGTCACTGTCAAACATTTTACTGTCTGACATTTCTTGTCAGAGAATCCTAGATTACATGTACAATAATTACAGTTGAATTTTCGTTGTTATTGTAGATATGTTTCGAGAAATAAAAAAAATACTATAAATTAATGCAACTGCATATTTTAACGTGATTTTTAATTCCGAACAACTTTTCACAATAACAATTTTTGACATTGAAATATAAAGGTACTTTACTCTTTTGAGTAAAATTCATATTTTTTGACATACCTCGTATAAGATTGATAGAATGATTGTATCTTGGCTTTTAGACCATGCAGAACTTTTTATGAAGGATATCTTTTTTTCGTAAAATCAATAATAAAAAAGTTTCCCATATGTAGCCAACTTAAGCAGACTCACTGTATATATGCACGTATCGATATTTGTCCAAATTTATTAATAATAGAATTTCCCATATGCTGCGTACTTTCTGCCGGTCACTATATATATATATATATATATATATATATATATATATATATATATATATATATATATATATATATATATATATATATATATATATATATATATATATATATATATATATATATATATATTTATATATATATATATATATATATATATATATATCTATCCGAATTTATAACCGTCATATATCTGAGCTTGAGGCTGTAGTTTTTTATTTCAGGAAATGGACAAGACTGTCAGTGGATGTTTCTTTCAGCGTTTGAGTTCATGCAGTAGAAGATATTAATAAAATATGGGTTTAAGTAGTAATATTGAAATCTCTCATACCTTGTCGATTACAGTTTTGGATTCTATTCTTCCTGTGTTATCTGTGGATCCCTCTGTTATTTTCTGTCCACCAATAGTCCATTCAATTTTTGGTTTGGGATTGGCCTCAATGGTTACGGCAATGAGGCCAACTTTTCCAATTTGGTACCCAAACTTATCGATTGGTTCGTAGGCGGCAAGGGGAGCAACTGAAAACAATATAAATTATTATTATATCTCCTTCTCGTGTTCCCTGACATATATCTATTTTTCCATTTTCTAAAATCAATTTTGTGAATTAATAATTGAACCCTTATTTTCAGTCCAAGAAAAATCGAATGCTTGTATGACGTTTCTATCAAGAATCAAGACCCAATCAACTGGAATTTCGCATACTAAAATCCTCACAAATTTCGAAATGGAATCTTCAAATGGTAATTTTGAATTATTCGCAATTGATATTCTAATTACTCGATTCCAAGGATATGTTTCGATGAATTATATAGAAAATAAATAAATTCAAATATGCCAATACAAATTCAGCAGCCTCACACCTCATTTTGTTTTCAGATAGTGGAAGGTGAGTATCCCAAAAAAGTTTCAAGAATGAAATTATGATATTTGTAGTGTGCATCGATTTCAGTTATAGCTGTGGGAAATTAATGTGTGTATTATAGTTAAAGCGTTTTCGGATGGCGAAGTAGGCAATACATCATGGTGAGACCTGACATCAGAAACCATCATTGATTATCATGGATAATTCAACGTATCATTCAAGACCAAGAATGAAATTATACAATGGTCGCAAACTTAAAATATACGCATTCCTCAGCGCGCCTTTAGATTGAACTGTTAGAAATCGTGCAGCAATTTAAGCCTAAAAAAATAGCATATACGACTGATGAATTAATTTATAAAATGGGTCGTTCTGTATGGGCACAATGCAAAAAAAAAATTTATAAAAATATAGGACAAACACCAATGACGAGGCTATATTGAATACATGAAAAAATGCATTAAATAAAGTTACTACGCAAAATTGGGCAGATTTTATTGAAGACACTAAAAATTTTATTAGTACAAATTGGGAACGAGAAAAAATGTTGGATTGTCAAATATTACCCATTATAATTAATCTAAATGAAGATTCATTATCCGAAGATCATTATTCTTCAGAAGACCACTGATAAATTTTTTGATGACTGTTACAATATGTAGCTGATAAAGTTTTATTTTTTATACAGTTATATAATTCTATAATCCCATTTCCTAATACCGATTTACTTCTGTTAACAGATTCTATTAATTCTATCATACTCAGTTTCCATACTCGTTTGATGGGTTATTAGATTCTCCTTAATTATTCTCTTTCCAATTCCAAATCCCACCCTGGAAATTTACATTTAGAGAGAATTAAGTACGGACATACCTGCACTACACTAATCTTCTCACCGTACATTAATTCTCAAAGACGTTACTCTTAGTGTAATTTGGGCTGGCTCGACAGCTATCAGTCAATTTTATTGCCATAAGGCCCGGTACTTTCACTTTCATGTACATTTCCACTATCTGATAAATAACAATTTGTCAGATAATTAAAAGAGCATTTGCAATCTGGATGATAACTTATTTAGGTAATTTCAGGGAAAGTTATCCGACAGATAACAATTGTTAACGAGAAAAACCTGAAAGAAACTGAATATCTTCCACGAAAGTAACAATATTCCAAATGAATTCCCTCCACAAAATTAATAGACGATAGTTTCATTATTAAATCACATAAAATTTTCTCAATTCTTTTTTTAAATAAATTTTTTTTGTTCAGACTTTGTCCTAAGTACTTCCGTTTAGCATCAATTCACTGAAATGATCATTCTTGGTATACATTTCGTTCAATTCCCCACTTTCTTTCCCAATTCGATCTCCCGTGGATTCCACATACACTCGGTATTTCTGTAGCGTTCAATTACATTCATTACATTTTCTGTTGTCCAGTTGAAAGTCATGTTTTACCTTCAAGGTAGATTTCACAGAAATACTACCTATTGAGGACATAACGCTTCACGACTAGAACCCAAAAATACCATCAGTTCGAAATTTTAAATATATCTCGATGAAGTTCTAAAATAGGCCAAATCGGTTGAGTAGTTTGAAAATGGCGGATGTTCTCAACCTTTCATTATTCGCCTTGTTAGTTATTGTTTTTCAATTAGTATCGTTTGAAGGGGATTGTAAGAATTACATAAGCTTGTTCTGATCTATTTGAATTGTGCAACACACTATATTAGGCTCTAAAGAAATATAATAAATGCTCTATGCCATGTGATTTGCAGGAGTAGAACTCTCTGTGGAAAAGGGAAACATTATCTCTGATTACAATACTGGCGCGCAGCGCGCTTGTACATATATACGCTTCCTTGCGTCAGCTGCTCTACCTCCAATACTCATTCGCTTTCATGCGCTCGCCCGTTTTCGGTCATGTTTGCAAGTATTTCTCACCTATTTCGCAGAATTTTAACGCAAGATGCAATTATGCAAATACTAATGCACCGACAGTACCTGAGTTTTTTACGCATGAAGTACATATCAATCACTACACTACAGAGCTGAATTTGAAATGTGAACCGCCGGTTTTCCGAATAAGGACCAACAGTTGGAAGTGCGTTCGACTAGAAATCGAGAGATCCCAGGTTCGAATCCTGGTTGGTCCACATTTTTTTATTCAATTCAATTTTTCATTTTCTTGTGTGATATGCCACAAACTATTTTCGATTAATATTTCATTACAGACATAAAATACACTTCATTATAAATAAATAAAAACTTTTTAACAAAAAATCAAACCGACGAAAAAATCAACTGAAATGCAAAAAATAAAATAAACCGTCTTAGTCTAAATGATAATTGAGCTCCTGAACTAATGTAAGTAACTGATTTTGAGTCGGCGCCAAACAAACAATTATCGAAGATCATTATCTATGAAAGAAGTCATCAAAACGCAGCCGTGCATCTCGCTGCCATCATATTACGCTTCACCTAATTCAATTGCTAGTTTGTTTGGCGCCGACTCAAAATCAGTTACTTACATTAGTTTAGGAGCTCAATTATCATTTAGACTAAGAAGGTTTATTTTATTTTTTGCTTTTCAGTTGATTTTTTCGTCGGTTTAATTTTTTGTTAAAAAGTTTTGATTTTTTACTTTTCAGTTCCGTATTTCGTCGGTTTAATTTTTTGTTAAAAAGTTTTTATTTTTAAATTTTTTTGGCTGAAATTTAACAATTACTACCTATTTGTTTTTTGATTACTTCCAAAATACTTTTCGTTGTTCTGGTTAGTTTACTTCATTAATTTGTATATCATTCCATCCTCTCATAAAATATACTGATTTTGACGGATGTGGAACAAAAATAATGTCAGTAGCGATCTGTCATTGTCAACTACGTATGTGTGTGCCAATGTTCACTAGTGAAAAATCAATTATCCCCTATTTTTCTACCCGTAAGGGTGGCTAATTCGTTTCGAAATCCAAATATAAGGTATACCCTATCTATTAAAAAAAGAATCATCCAAATCGAAGAACCCAGTACAAAGTTATGCCTGATAGAATCGGTTAACGGACCAGAATTCAGAGGGTGAGTGATCAATATCCTTCATTTCGCTACCCTTAGGGGTGGATTTCATCTTTTAAATTCAAATGGGACCAAATTCGAAGTACACCCTATCCACTGAAAAAAGAATTATCGGAATCGGACGCCTCAGTAAAAAGATGCGTGATCATACATAAAGAAATATGATGGAAAAAAAATATACGGGTCGAATAGAGAACCTCCTCCTTTTTGGTTTCGTCGGTTAATAATAATTTGTTATTATTTCTTGAAGTGATATTGAGATTGAGAGAAAATCCTTTTTCTTCGTACCTCGGTCGAAAGTACGTATTTTCTTCAGTACGATAGGAGGCAATTGAGCGTGGAAAGAATCCGAAGACTGTGGGAACCCGGTGTGGGGGCGTGGGAAAATCCCGTGGGGAACCGCGTGGGGGGAGGATGTGGAGTCGTATTTTCAGAGACAAGGAGGGTTCGCAAAAAATTCCACCGCCCTTGATCTCTCTCTATATTCATTGGTGAATAGAGAAATTACATTCCGGATAAAAAAATTAAACATAAGTGCCCGCAAATGGGTGGGTCACCAAAATTTTGTTACCGGTCCTCGTTGTAATAGAGTTTATCTTTTCCCAAGTAGTCAACAAGCTCAATCGGGGGATTAACATATCCAAAAGAATCGAAATATAATTTGACGTAACCCTTTTTAAGCCAAGCTACCCAATGAGATCCATTTTGACTAGAATCATTCAAGTTTAATATTCCAGACTCAACTTTATTAGGTTTAAGTGGTAATGGACGACGAGTCGAAATTTTCAAAATATTTTCAATGGATTCTACAGCTTGTGAAAAGTCTGTTGGTAATGTTCTTTCTTTTTTTAATTTTTCAAAACTAAAAAAAAGAAAATTCAACAAAAAATAATAAAATCATTGTCAGCGATAACTTAAACTTATTTTATACGTTTTAGTACACGGCTTAAATAAAAGCTTGTCTTTAAAGGATTTTTATTAGTAATTTTTCTTGAATTAGTAGAAGCTCAAATTTTTTTTAGAAATATTATGTTTTTTGTAGCGTTATCAATATCAAATTGCATTAAATAGGAAAGAGCCTTTTTATTGAGCCTTTCCAAGTTTATTATTATATTTACTTGTTTGTGTGCCAATTTCATTATCTCTGTTGATTGAGAGACCTGTTGTTTTAATTGATCTATTTCTTGTTCAACACTCGAAAGATCATCAAAGTTAGTACCCGTAAGAAATCCATATATATCCATTTACTATAATAAAAAGAATATTTATTTTAAATGATTATGAGAGTAGAAGGAAACACACCTGTATTGAGTAATCATTTTGGGAGTCGCTTTCCAACAAACAAATTGACAGTTGGACTATTGGGTTTCTATTCAACAAATTTGATGAACAACATTACGAATAAAAATAATAAAATGTATTTAAAAGATACACATTTAGCTTTTCCTGAAGGTCAATATAATTACACTTCACTTAGACGATATTTACAGAACCACGGTTTTAATTTGTTAGAAATGAAAATGAAATCGAAATTAATTCCCCTCATAAAATACTCGAGTCCACAGATAGTGTATCACATTTATTAAACAGTTCCAAGAAATTTATTCCAGTTGAAACAATCAATATCCATTGTAATTTGGCAGATGGAATGATGGTGACACTGCTATAATTTATGAACCAACTCCAGTATATACTACCCAATTCAGTATAATAATATTTATAAAATTGAACTCAGAATTTGTGAGAAAACAATTAATTGATTGATTTTAATAGTGCAGACATTACAATAATCTTGGAGTTGAAATGATTTCTATACCCATCGAGTATAGAAATTTCACCAATTTGATGAATCATTGAAAATAAATTAATAATCTTCATTTGAAGAATCGTCAGATGCATATTTTCTTCTACAATATTACCTGAATTGGTTACTCGAATCCCATAATTCAGATATTCTTTCATTCGGTTCAGGACGTCTTCCTACACATACCGATAGCCAATTTTCTTCAGTTGGTATAAAATAATTTTTTACCATGCACGCAAACGATTTCATGTTTCCCCTACCCCCTTCATTTGAATAGAACTCGGGAATAAATACACTAGCGAACCATGGTTTAATCCCTTTCGGACGCATAACAATCTGTATTTCTTTACGACATTTCTGAAAGTTTCTGTCAAAATCAAATAAGAAATTTCCTTTAGCTGTCAACTGAACGGGAATGGTATACAGATGTTTATTACAAGCATCCACATCAGATATCTCCGAATACAAGAGAATTTTTTCACACCATTTGTATCTTTTATGTCACCATCCACTGAATCCATTTTCCACATATTTTTCCAGATTCTGTGCGTAAAAGTTCTCCTCGTCTAATGATTACAATTCTCGGATTGATTATTCCCCTTTCAGATATACAGGGTGTTATGTAATAAGTGTCCGATATTTTACAGGACGATTCCTCAGTTATTTATAAGGTGAAAAATTCATATAAGCATGGGTCCGCAAGGCCTTCATTTTTGATATACAGGGTGTTAGAAATTTATTTTTATTTTGGTTTTTCGTAAATAGTTTTTAAAATAATGTCGATATTTGGACGAAAATTTGTATTTGGGGATTTTTTAATATGAGAAATTCAAACTGATCTTAGTTTGGCCCTTAATTGTAGGGGGCGCCGCCTACAGGTCTTTGTCTCTTTTGTCCCTACAGGAAAAAATCCAAACTGTTAAGGTCTGGTGACCTAGGGAGCCATGGTTGAGGCCCTCCCCGACCTATCCAACGGTTGCCGAAAGTTTAATCTAAAAATTCTCGGGCTTGGATCCTAAAATGTGCCGGGGCACCGTCATGCATAAACCACATTTCATTTCGTAGTCTAAGCGGAACATCTTCCACTAGAATAGGGTAATCTTCTTCAAGAAAATGACGATATCTCTCTCCGTTCAATCTTCCCGGAATAAAGAAGGGACCTATAAAATAATCTCCAAGGATTCCTGCCCAGATATTACGAGAGAACTGTTCTTGGAAATGTGATTCCTGTATCGCATGGGGGTTTTCCTCTGACCACAAATGATTGTTGTGAAAATTGCGTATAGCGTTGCGTGAGAAATTGGCTTCGTCGGTAAACAGGATTTGATTTTCTAATAAAGGATTTTGAAGTAGGAGTTGTGCGGTTCGGATAACGCTCCTGATACAAACGTCTAGCCTCATATGCAATTCCGTTAGCAAGTCCGTATGTAAAATGTATGTCAGCATTCTCTGCATTGGTAAAGTTTACCATTTTTTAACAAATAATCACAATAATAATAAATTAAACTATTCAACTATGCACCAAGATATTATTTTTGACATGACAGCACAAAAAAAACATTGGAATAAACTTACTAGCCTACTTGATTCTTTTATTTGCTCGTAGCGACTTTTGAAAAGCATACCTTTTTTACGTAAAAATGATAGAGGAATCGATTTTTTTCAAGAAAATGTGATACATACATGCACGACAAAGTTGGGGCTCCCCAAAGAGACAAAGACCTGTAGGCGGCGCCCCCTACAATTAAGGGCCAAGCTAAGATCAAATATGAATTTCTCATATTAAAAAATCCCCAAATACCAATTTTCGTCCAAATATCGAGATTCTTTTAAAAATTATTTGCGAAAAACAAAAATAAAAGTTTAACACCTTGTATATCAAAAATGAAGGCCTTGCGGACCCATGCTTATATGAACTTTTCACCTTATAAATAACTGTGGAATCGTCCTGTAAAATATCACACTTATTACATAACACCATGTATAATTCATTGCTCCTCTCAAGACATGCGGTTTTGTATTGACGAAATGTTCGGGTACAGTTCTCCACACAATTTTTCGTACAAACTTTTTTCCAACCACAAACGATAGGTCATCATCTTCTATCCATAGTCCAGCTCCAGGCTCACCGCAAAACATTTTATTTATCGGATTGACTCAGGGTGTACTAACGGTGATGTAATTGGATTCACTGCCAAAGTTAAATGTTTCCATTTATATTACGAAGGATAAATAATGTGTGACTAATTTTTTGTACAGTTTAACCAGAATACACAAAGTTCAATTATTTACATTTCAACATGTCTTCCTTTGTTAACGGTGCGGATAAAGAAGCATATACTTTTCCATTTTTACTGATTTTCAAACTTTACACGTTGATATTCTTCTCCACCTATTATTTTTGATGAATTTGGGAACCCCCCCCTTTTGTTTGTGCTTCACACCTTCTAGAGTAATCCATTTATTTCGAATCGTTTCAAAAAAAA
This sequence comes from Gonioctena quinquepunctata, assembly GCA_018342105.1. NCBI lineage: Eukaryota > Metazoa > Arthropoda > Insecta > Coleoptera > Chrysomelidae > Gonioctena > Gonioctena quinquepunctata. The sequence continues at coordinate 105,274 of JAFIRS010001905.1, read as the reverse complement.
ATCCGTGTATTATAAATGGAAAACATTTTTGAAAAGTAGGTTTTCTTCGAATATAATAAAAAACGAATATCAGAATTTTCAACCGACATCGATTTTAAACTTAAACACAGTTAACAAGAAAACTGTTTTCAAAATTGATGTGGGAGATAATTTTATAGGATCTCAATTCCAATAATACATATCCGATAAAGTGGTTGAAGAAGACGATGGAAAAATTTGAAAGCTGATAACAACTTGTTGATTGTTTTCCTGCATTTCTATTTTCCGAAATAGAAGTCAGGAACACAATAAATTGATCGATCAAATTGAAAATAGGTTTTCCAGTTTAATCGAAGGAAACGTATCTTACTCTCTAAATGGGAACGGACCTACAATTAATTCAGGTTTTGAATCAAACTACACATCAAAATTTAAATTTTCTTTGTTGTTGGTAACTTATCTAATTTTGGCTTGGGATTCTTCAAGGGTGTTAAAAATCAAATATACAAAAGTGGATTAATTATTTTTACGAGAAATGATGATCATTATGCATTCACAAAGAAACGACTGATCAAGAGCAAAACTAATCATTGAAAATTTCTTATGATAATATGTCAAAAATTCAGCTAATTAATTAAACAACAACAAATAACTTTAGGTCGTGGCAAGGTATTCAAAATAAAAAAATTTAATGGAAATTTTAAATCACAACACACACGAATATATTTCCACAGAATTTTATCAAATTTACATGTTTCGCCAGCACAGTAGCTTCTTCAGGTGAATGTATAATAAAGTAAATATACAATGGTCGACAGTTTTATACCTACTACCTAAGGACATTATCGGCAATTACCTCTAATGAGTTAAGTACCGACAATAATCTCCCAAAACATAAAATATTTCCTCTATTATGATAATTACAAAGGGATTTAATCTAGGATAACAAAAAATTAAACCGACGAAATACGGAATTGAAAAGTAAAAAATAAAATGAACTTTCTTAGTCTCAATAACTAAGCTCCTAAACTAATGTAAGTAACTAATTTTAAGTCGGCGCCAAACAAACAAGCAAATGAATTAGGTAAGGCGTAAAATGATGGCATCGAGTTGCGCGGTGACACTCTGATATTTTTTTTGAAGTAATTTAATGATCTTCGTTGATTGTTCGTTTGGCGCCGACTCAAAATTAGTTACTTACATTAGTTCAGGAGCTTAGTTATTGAGACTAAGAAGTTTATTTTATTTTTACTTTTCAGTTCCTATTCTCGTTTAATTTGTTAAAAAGTTTTATTTTTCAATTTTTTGTGGCTGAAATCTACTAATTACTACCTACTTGTTTTTTGATTACTTCCAAAATACTTACTTTTCCACCTTACTTCAACTATTACCAGTTAAATAATGTGATTATCTACTTTACTATTTGTTGTAATATGAATTATTTTTGTTGTTCTGGTTAGTTTATTTCATTACTTTGTATATCATTCCATCCTCTCATAGAATATAACGATTGTGACGGATGTAGGAGAACAAAAAATGACAATAGCGATCTGTCAACTACATATGTGTGCCAATGTTCACAAGTGAAAAATCAATTATCCCCTATTTTTCTACCCGTAAGGGTGGATAATTCCTTTCGAAATCCAAAAATGATCAACTATGAGGTGTACCCTATCCAATAAAAAACGAATCATCCAAATCGAAGAACCCAGTACAAAGTTATGCCTGATAGAATCGGTTAACGGACCAGGGGTAGTTTCATCTTTTAAATTCAAATAGGACCAACTTCGAAGTACACCCCATCCACTGAAAAAATAATTATCGGAATCGGACGTCTCAGTAGAAAAGTTATGCGTAGTCATACATAAAAAAAATATACGCGTCGACTAGAGAACCTCCTTCTTTTTGGTTTCGACGGTTAAAAACAAATTCAAAGGATATTCACCTGACAATCCATGCGAACAATATCCATTTATATGGAAGTTTGCATGGATTGTCAGGTGAATATGATTCAACGTTCTGCGTGGTATTTGCTAGGAAAGTAGTTGTTTTTTACCTGTCGGTCTACCAATTGTGTTTCAATTTATATTGAACCTTTTGTGAAGACGACTTTGTGTGCTTTATGCATTTCATTTCTTATTTTCTCTCCCTTCATATGGCTTTTCTTTCATCAAATATGCCAGTCGGGCAATTGAGCCATTCGTACTGAGAAGGAATCTTTTATTTAGAATCCTATCGAGGTAGGAGAAATGTATGGACTGTTTCTTTCTGTCACTAGGTGCTGCCGGTTGAAAGTTATCTTTTCCGACGCACCTAAAGATGTTTTAAGCTCGATGATGATTTTATTTATGTTGTGTCTCGCTTCGGCCAGAGCTCTCCGGATCTCTGGCTGGTGACTACTCCGTACTGATGAGGGCCAAAAGCCTGAAACCGGTATGCGGATTGTTAGGCGGACACGACATGAATTTAAACATAATCGAGCTTATCAGAAAGAAACATTTGCGAACAATATCCATTTATATGGAAGTTTGCATGGATTGTCAGGTGAATATCATTCAACGTTCTGCGTGGTATTTGCTAGAAAAGTAGTTGTTTTTCGCCTGTCGGTCTACCAATTGTGTTTCAATTTATATTGAACCTTTTGTGAAGGCGACTTTGGGTGCTTTATGCATTTCATTCCTCAAATTAAAAAGTGTTGATTTATTCAAATCATTGGTTTTAAGAATTTTTCAACCTATTTATTTCTAACGTTTCCAACTGATTCAGTTTAATGCCTTAATTTTCTACGTGTAAAATTTCGAAATCATCATTGAAACAATTGTTTTTCTCTAAGAGTTGATTGAAATATGTTGAATTTGTTTTCTTTTTTACATAAGTCATGGATCCTATCTTTAAATGTTCTACCAGTGTGTCCAATATATACCTTGAAGTTCCACACTTCAATCTATATTCTGCCGATTTTTCGGCTTTCGACATTCTATCTTTATTATTTTTTATGAATCTACCCAACATATTATTTGTTCTATATGCAATTTTTAGATCTTGTTTATTAAGAAACGAAGCTATTTTCTCCGTAGTTTGTCCACAATATGTGAGTGTTCTATAATTTTAATTAGAGTTTTTGGTGGTAGGAAAAACTTTGTACATAGCTTTTGAATGGAGTTTTTTTGGAGAGAATACTATGTATCAGGTCCTTTATATCCATTGATCACTGCAATTTGTCTTATGATGTTGAGTTCTTTCTTGAAATTCTCATCTGAAAAAATAACTTAACATCATGAAACAAATTGCAGTGAACAATGGATATCAAGTTGACCTGATATATAGTATTCTCTTCAAAAAACTCCATTCAGAAGCTATGTACGAAGTTTTTCCTACCACCAAAAACTCTAATCAAAATTATAGAACACTCACATATTGTGGACAGACTACGGAAAAAATAGCTTCATCTCTTAATAAACAAGATCTAAAAATTGTATATAGAACAAATAATACGTTGGGTAGATTCATTAAAAATAATAAAGATAGAATGTCGAAAGCCGAAAAATCGGAAGTATATAGATTGAAGTGTTGAACTAACCCTAAGGTATATATTGGACACACTGGTAGAACATTTAAAGATAGGATCCATGAACATCATATGAGTTATGTAAAAAAGAAGACAAATTCAACATATTCCAATCACCTCTTAGATGAAAACCATTGTTTCAATGATGCTTTCGAAATTTTACACGTAGAAAATAAAGCTATTAAACTGAATCAGTTGAAAACGTTAGGAATTAATAGGTTGAAAAATTCGAACTTATTACTCAACGACCAACTTGATTTGAATAATTCACCACTTTTGAATTTGTTTTCCTAGATTGAATCCCTTTGTCATTATCATAATTGAGGATATATTTTATGTTTTGGGAGATTATTGTCGGTACTTGACTCGTTAGAGGTAATTACCGATAATGACCATAGGTAGTAGGTATAAAACTGTTGACCATTGTATATTTAGTTTATTGTACATTCACCTGAAGAAGCTATTGTGCTAGCGAAACGTTGTAAATTTAATAAAATTCTGTGGAAATCTAATCATGTGTGTTGTGATTTAAAATTACTATAGATTTCCATCAAGTAACGGCCGAGTCAATCGAAAAAAAAAAAAAAATAGAAATACTCTCAATTTAGATATTACAAACATCTATCGAAATGTGAGCAATCCTTTATTTGGGGTTGTTGCTTTTCAGCAGATAAAGAATCCAACCATAGTACATTTGATCATTGTTGAGTGAAAAATGTTTGGTTTGAAGTTAATGGTAGAATATATCCTGAGGAGCTGTTAGATTTAGACTGGGATAAGGAAAAAGATTCCTTTGATATGCTAACCCATTACAAGAAAGTGTTTGTTGAAATCATACAATGAGTTACCCCTGATATATATCACTCCAAACAACTTCAAAGAAGCAAGACCCTTATTCATCATTGATTTAACGAGACAACTGCAAAATATTAGTGATTCGAGAAACAATATTCTTTTGCATGTTGACATTAATACACCACCTCCACCTAATACTATTTGTTATGTTTGTGTGGTATCATTATCTGAATTTCTATATGACATTGTTAATAATACCATCAAAGATACCAATTAAACTCTTTCGGTATCAAAATTTCATTGACCCACCCATTTGCGGGCACTTGTGTTTCGCTGAAAATACGACTCCTTCGCCGGTTTTCCACGGTCTTCGATATTTTCCCACGCTCAAGTGCCTCCTATCCTACTTTCTTCATCGATATTGAAGTAGAAAACATTGCATTTATGCATCGGTGACACTGACAGATCACGCCCTCCGTAAAGCGGGAGGAACTATTTTTCATGTACCTACACCAAGATAGATGGAATTACACGCAAGAAAGTGAGAAAGACAGAGGCTTAGAGCGGGCGCAAATATTCAAGCTTCGTTATTATCCGAAAGAGGCGCTGAAGCGAGGAGCAAAAGTTAAACATGACAGTACAACGAATTGTCAGCTGGAACGTGTATGGTTTATAATAAATAATATTAAATGTGAGTTGCAACGCACTTTCGACCAGCTATACAAAAATTAGTATACACCACACGGAAAGGAAAAATTACCTGCACTGCGCTTCATGATAGCCGAGGGCATCATGTCGCGCAGTGCAGGAAATTTTAACTTCTTGCTTTTGTAGTGTAACATACTATTACACTTTGACGTTTCCGACAGATTCATATATTATTTCTTCACATAGTGTAATTTATTTATAATTTTCCATTTTCAACAAACTAATAAAGCGAATTATCATTACATCTGTATTTTATTTTCAGTTTTCTTTCTTCCAGAAAATTATATTCTAGATCTTGGATACTTCCAATTCTCTCATGATTATTCCATACATTTCCTGAAATAGCTCGAAAATTGATTTCAGCAGCAAGTTCTGAATAAACAGAATCCCCCCGCCCAAAAACAAATTACTTATGATACATGATATATTCACTCGTTTATCGCCAAGAAATTAATGAAGCGATAAATACATGTTGCCAACTTGAGAATGTTTCCCTTTTCAAGAGGTCATTATTCGTAAATCCACAACCCGCAATATGCATTCATACCTATCCAATAAGCTTGTTATTAATTTTCTCTAAAATTATTTTTTCAGTTTATTTTGCAGCATTGTTATACACACGACATGGAAAATTATAAACGCCAATAAACATTGAACGATTATCATAAATGTAGGTAAAAAAGGACATTATTAATGAGCTGCCCTTGAAAATTTTCCATAACCTTTTATTCTTCAAAAACGTGCCCAACAAACTAATAAGGATAATTTTTATATTTCTGTGTAACATATGGCATCAGCGTTGATAAGCGCCAAGATATATCGAGCAATTTATACATTATAGCCACACACATCATGCAAGTATCCGTGAGTCATTCCACCATAATGATCCCTAAAAATTAGTATTTTAATGTTTTTAAACTCTACTTATCTTCATTGCATTAGTTTTTATGAACTTCCAAATATTGTGGTTGAATGAGTAGTGATCTAATGTAAGTATACGTATATTGGTCCACTATGGGCCGCGGACTTTTCTGAAAATGACACTTATCAATTCAGCCAGGAGGAAAAATGAATGTATTTTCCTAATTCTTTATTGTGAAAATATAATGTAAATTCACTAACTTTCACAATATGATTCCCATAAAAACTCGAGGCTGCATATGGAAATTCAATTAGGAGTTAATAGTTTCTTGACTGTACGAAGTTGGTGTGTAAATAGATGAGAAAAATAGGTGAAAAAAGTTAATAAATAATGTTAACATACACAAACGAATCATTCAAGTTCCTAATTCTAACACTAAAATTGAACAATGGCTGGCCCCAATCATTTCAAACAAAATCGTTGTAAATCACAATCCATCACATTTTCGACAAATTCCTCACTGAATGAAGGGTCTATTGTAAATTTCTTGGGCATTACTTTGGATGAAACATTGAAATGGTCTTGCCACATTGAAAAACTTTGTAAAAAACTCTCTTTCACTCACATATCACATATGGAACTGTACTATGGGGCAACTCAAGTTACTCTAATCAGGTATTCGTTCTACAAAAAAAGGCTGTAAGAATTGTTGCCAGGGCAGGTTGTAGAGACTCGTGTCGTCCAATATTTCGGGATCTGAGAATAATGCCTCTACCCTCTATTTACATTTTTCATTCTCTCCTGGATATTCATAAAAACCCAACAACTTATGCTATTAATTCTGATAATCATTCTTATAACATTACAAATTGCAGTAAAATAGTTAATCCGAGATATAGACTAACCACATCTGCACGTAATTCACTAGACATAAAACTGTACAATAAATTGCCTTCTGAAGTCAAGAATATGAACATAATCAAATTTAAATATACAATCAAAAAGGCTCTCCTCGAAAGTTGTTTCTATTCCATAAAGGAGTTCATGGAATCAAAGATATTCCATACTTAACCGCTCGTCACAGTGCTATTCATGGGTGTTTTATGACTCCATAAATGTTTATTTATTTTTAGTATTGTAAATCTGTCCTATGAATCTGTCTACTGTTTGAAATTAGACTCTTATATGTTGTATGAATTCAAATCATTCCATTTCATTACGGCAGATAATTTGAATTTTAATTATAATTTTATCCACCTCGCCCAACTTACTACAAATGTATTTTATATATGTGTCACGTAGTCAATAAAATCTATCTATCATCTATCTATCTATCTATCTATCTATCTATCTATCTATCTATCTATCTAATGTAATACAAAGTATATTCAGTAATCAAAATCTCACTCAAGTATTCGAACAAGAATCCATCACAGAAACTCGTGTGTATTATGAATTCGTGGGAATTTCATGAGAAGCATAATATGATTGTTACGAAGAATCCACTGTGAAGATAATAACTTTTTAACAAAAAATTAAACCGACGAAATACGGAACTGAAAAGTAAAAAATAAAATAAACCTTCTTAGTCTCAATAACTAAGCTCCCAAACTAATGTAAGTAACTAATTTTGAGTCGGCGCCAAACAAACAAGCAAATGAATTAGGTAAGGCGTGAAATGATGGCATCGAGTTGACCGATGACATTCTGATAATTTTTTTGAAGTAATTTAATGATCTTCGTTGATTGTTTGTTTGGCGCTGACTCAAAATTGATTACTTACATTAGTTTAGTTTTTTTAATTTTTTTTTCGGTTTAATTTTTTGTTAAAAAGTTTTTTTTTCATTTTTTGTTGCTGAAATACTAATTATTAACGTTTTTTTTTTTACTTCCAAAATTTTTACCCCCTTTTCTACTTTGATTTAAATAATATGATTATCTACTTTTACTATTTGTTGTAATATAAATTATTTTTGTTGTTCTGGTTAGTTTATTTCATTACTTTGTATATCATTCCATCCTCTCATAGAATATATTGATTGTGATAATGACACTAGCGATCTGTCATTGTCAACCACATATGTGTGCCAATGTTCACAAGTGAAAAATGAATTATCCCCTATTTTTCTACCAGCATGGGTGGATAATTCCATTCAAAATCCAAATATGATCAACTATGAGGTATACCCCATCTGATAAAAGAAGAATCATTCAAATCGAATATCCCAGTACAAAGTTGTGCCTGATAGAATCGGTTAACGGAGAGGGTGAGTGATCAATGTCCTTCATTTTGCTACCATTAGGGGTGGATTTCATTTTTAGAATGCAAATGGGACCACCTTCGAAGTACACCCTATCTACTGCAAAAAGAATTATCGTAATCGGACGTTTCAGTAAAAAGTTATGCGTAATCACAAAAAAAAATATACGCGTCGATTAGAGAACCTCCTCCTTTTTGGGTTCGTCGGTTAATAAATAGTTAATATGAGGAAATTGTTGAAAGATAGCTGAGTTCCCCGGTAATGTTGTAAGTTTTCCGGATTTTCCTACAACTCTAAGACAAATATGCACCATTGACAAATTATAATTTTCTATTGGAATTATGAAAAAAAAGTAAAAGTTATATCTCCAATTTCTATGTCCAGTACCCGGACTATTCGATTTACTGTTAGGATTCTCAAATATAAATGGGAAATATTTTGATATTTAACTGAATTCAGTTTTTTCTTGGGTTCCCTTCTGGGAGAGTTGATTTGTATTAGTTATTAACCGAATTGTATAGGTGAATTTCATAGAAATACCACTGGGCCAAGAAGTTCAGATATTTGGATCAAACCATTCGGGTTCGCAGACATTAGTTGTTGTTTGCATGACCTACCCTGTACTAATGAGGGGCAGAAAACCCGAAGTCGGTATACAGGCGGACAATTCGAATTGGATTGATTGAAGTGTCTCTGCCTCACAATAAGCATTTGCAAAGTTACGTCGTATTGATAGGATTTGAGCGATTATTCATCAGATGTAATCCAACATTCGTCTAGGCATTAGCCAGGAAAGTAGTTGTTTTCTGATGGACATTAGACCTATTTCCAGCAGTTTACAAACACCGTGAAGAAACAGACCATATAATAAATTCGATTGATTACATCATAAAAATTGCTATTGAGAAAACACCATCCGTGAAGCAGTTGAAATCGAAGGGCTTCCAAATTGCTTCAATTAACGCGATGATGGACGCAGACTACATAATACTTGATAACCTTCCGTTTCCTCCAACCCGCTTCAATTCATAAAATCGTAAGCCCTATCTAGGTGACTCTATTGAGTAGGCAGATTGAGGAATCAGTGCGAAATCACTTTATTACCTTCCTGAATGACTACACCCGAAGATTAGGCAAAGTGAGACCCCAGTCTGAAAATCTCTTTATTTCTTTACCCTTACTAATAGTTTTTTGCTTTTTTTTTGTGAAAATGCTCTCCAAAATGGAAGCTGGAACGTCTAAATCCTCAATTTTCCAAAGGCGTTTCAACCCGAACTGTCCATACTTGAAATAATAATAACCGCACACACACATTGCGCTTCCTGAGATTCATTATTTTCTTTCAGAAAGTTTGTCTCTGTACCATAAGACGGAAATAATAGTCAGTGACTCATCTCAGCTCGATCGTTCTGTCCGCGCCGCCGTCGATAAATATCAGTATAACTGCTAACCTCGACCACGAACTTTCGTTAAAATAGAGGCTGCTTCGTACGATATATTGCACGGGCCGAAATGAATTTGGCATCGGTGCGCTATGTCCGCATTTAAAACAAGCGGCATATCAAGATTATAGATTCGGGATACAATAGATTTTTATTGTAAAATATTATGTTACTTTGCCGCTCTTATTGTGTTGTTTCTGAACTGACGTCACTGACTATTATTTCCGACTCATAGTATTGGATGCTCACACAAACAAAAAATCGCTGTATATTTTTGTTTGTCCTGTACGCTCTTTTCATAAGAGTGGTGATTAGACCGTTTGACAAAACTTTTCTTCTTTCTTTGACACACATATTTCATCAGTCTCTCTCTTTCATAAACTGCTAATCTGTGAAAAACGATCATCTATATATGTAAGATCAGAACGTCATCCATTTTCCAGTAATAGTTTCAGTTCAAAGTTGAAATTTATATATAATTGTACGTTATTATTTTTCGAATTGGATAAATATAGGTATTGAAACCCATGTAAGTAACTTCAACGTGCATTTAATGAATTAGTTGATTTTCGTATTTTCAGAAGTGTTGTAGATCTGAACTTTTAACTTTTTGATATGCTTATGGATTGGAGTTGAATCAAACCGAAAGAAAACCAGTTTGGTTATACTTTTTGCTTTTGATTTGAGTTAGATTACATAAGAATATTGGATCTGTTGAAGGATATTTTAAAATTATAACTTTTGATTAAGGGGTTTACACAAAAATAGGAATGATGTTCATGTTCTCCAATGAAAAATTGATCCTATGATAAGTCAACTTGATCTCCGACTGGCTTAAGAAAAAAGGAAAATCTTTTTTTGCATACGAGGAAATTTTTTGGTCGATGACTTTATTCTTATTATTTTCAACTTTTTAGTCTTTATTGCTACATACGCGTGTTTTTCAGGTTTTTAAACTATAATTGTATTTTCAACTTTTTAGTCCATATTGCTACAGAAGACTAATAAAAATTGCGGGAGCAAAACTCTTATTTATTCATTCACATGGAATGGAAGTTTTTTCAAAATTATGGTGAATGTGATGCATGCCGCCAAACCTACGTCATTTTAGCAAATCTGAAATTTCGAATATGGGTAGTTTGATAAGTAGTTTAGAACGTATGCATACTTGCTAGTTTGAGAGAGGAGCTCTTTTACGGGTAACAGGTATGAAAGTACATAAAAAACTTTCTCACTTACGTTGACCTACAAGAATATTTTGATGATGCCCTGTAATTTATAATGTGTAGTATTTGCGATTGTACTGTGTGAAAAATATAATTCTAATCGTTAGTCTAGTTCTTGTCCTGTAACCTTTGTATATGTACATATGTGTATATGTGTATATGTGTATATATATATATAAGGTGATATTTTCGTGACTGTTCGATAATTTATGTAGAAATTAGTGGGAAGCAGTCAATGGTAGACCAATTAATACGATTTCTTCGTTTTTATGTCGAGCTTTCGAAAATTTTTATTTTCTTCTTCAAGACTTAACTAAAAGTTAATACATGATTATATGCTGGTATTACATAATTAAAGGATACTTACTAACATGAAATTCAGAAAAAATAATACACAAAAAGAAACATCGGTGTTACAATTTAAAATGACAAGATGACAGTCACATGACAGATACTCAGTTACATACCTAAATAATCGAAATTCTAGATGAAAGAGATACAGAGTGAGAATATAAAAATGTAAAAGTATATATAAATATAAAAAAATAATAATAATCATTTCAAAGAGGATTAGGTGTGATATTGTCTTTATGTTTTTTTAAAAGATATGTATATATTGTACTGAGGTCATCAATATCTGTTCTTCTATTCATTGTTTTTTCATTGTTGTTTATATGAACCATTTCAAGAAAGAGACGCTTATTGAGATTTTGTTCATTATCGAGAATTTTGGCATTATTATAGTCAATCACATGTGTCTTGAAGAAGAAAATAAAAATTTTCGAAAGCTCGACATAAAAACGAAGAAATCGTATTAATTGGTCTACCATTGACTGCTTCCCACTAATTTCTACATATATATATATATGTATATATTTGTATATATATTTTATATTTTAATTCAATTATTGTCACATTTTATATTTCATGTTTATATTAGTATTATTATTTATGACATTGTGTTTGTAACAAGAATTCTATTCTAAAACAATAAACATATTATTATTATTATTATGAAGTATGGTATGCGTTTAACATTTAAATCGTCCAGTTGGCCAAGCGGTCTACGGCGCAAGATCTGATATAAAAAACTGGCGAGGGTTCAAATCCCCGCGCCTGACGATTTTTTTTTATTTTTCCCATCGAAATTGAGAAATGATTGTTTTTTTTTCATTTGAATATTCATCCCAAAACTAAACCATTTCTCAATCTCAAAGTGAAAAATTAAAAAAATCGTCAGGAGTGGGGGATTCGAACCCTCGCAAACTTTTGAGATCCAGAGCTTAGATCTTGCGCCTTAGACCGCTCGGTTAACTGGACGATATAGGCCAGTAGATATAGACAATCAATGGTATGTTAGTGCATTGATAAAAACAAAATGTAAAATTTTGCAGAAGTCTGCGATGAACGGAACATTGTTGTAATTTCAAAAAACATTTTCATGCTTTATTTTTCCACAGAAAATTGCAAAAGTTCTGCAAACTAGGTATACCGATGGTAATGATGTTTTACAACATGCATTAAGTTTGCAACCTTGTAAAAGTTACGGAACTTTGTTCTTTGTTATATCATTATTTAAAAATGCATAATTTTAATTATCAAACTTTTTTATTGACGCTACCATTTTCAATACACACAAACATTGAAATAATTACAGAAGTTTCTTATTGTGGTTGCAAATAAAGATAATATAATAAGATGAATGAAACCATTGACATTTTTTGTTGCAGTGTGGCCTCCATAAAAAAAATGGACTGTTCTGTTTTTGTCCAATGATTTATATTAACGTATATAGCTAATAGTTCATACTGTATATTCCTATTCTGTAATTGGATCTTGTATCTGTTAAATAGTGTAATAAAAAAAAAAAAATATCGGTCTCAGTGGATATGTAACTTTGCAACCTCAAACGAAAAACGGAACCTATTTATTCACTTTTATACATTTTTTGCATTACTACAACTGCTGAAATAATTGAAAAAGTTCTGAAAATTGCTTAATTCTAATATTTTAGTGCGGAAGAGATTTATTTGAACCGTCATTGTTCAACGGAACATTTTTTTTATATAATTGTATTGTTTTTTTAATAATTTGACCATAAATTGTAAAATTGTGCAAATAGATTTAATATATATGTATATATATATATATATATATATATATATATATATATATATTAGAGCGACATATGTCTACAGTGGTCCAGTTAAATTCTTGATTATCCATCGTTATATTTTATACTGGTTGATTGAAATTGCATCCGAAGAATGATACGGTTACGTAGTTAATCACTACGAAATTTGGAACTTATTATTAATATTAGAAGCAAATTACTTTGTTTTGTCGCAATTTATTTGCCTGTTTGCATTTCGCACCATGTAAGTTGTTGTTTCCTTTTTTACTCTAGTAGCTAAGCGACCCTCTAAAACACACTGTGAAAATACACATGGATAAAAAATGACATGTTAGTCAAAAACTTTTTAACAAAAAAATAAACCGACGAAAAAATCAACTGAAAAGCAAAAAATAAAATAAACCTTCTTAGTCTTAATGATAATTGAGCTCCTAAACTAATGTGAGTAACTAATTTTGAGTCGGCGCCAAGCAAACAATTATCGAAGATCATTATATTTCTTTGAAGAAGTAATCAAAACGCCGCTGTGCATCTCTCTGCCATTATTTTACGCTTTACCTAATTCAATTGCTAGTTTGTTTGACGCCGACTCAAAATTAGTTGCACATATTAGTTTAGGAGCTCAATTATCATTAAGAGTAAGAAGGTTTACTTTATTTTTTGCTTTTCAGTTGATGTTTTCGTCGGTTATTTTTTTGTTAAAAAGTTTTTATTTTTCAATTTTTTGTGGCTGAAATCTACTAATTACTACCTACTTAATTTTTGATTACTTCCAAAATACTTACTTACCTACTCACTTCAACTATAATTAAAAGATTATCTTTTTAACTATTTATTTTTAATATAAGTTATTTCTGAAAGTTCTGGTTAGTTGATTTTATCACTTTGTATATAATTCCATCCTTTCATAGAATGTTATTATTGTGACAGATGTAGGAGTATCTGTCAATCAACTACAATTGTGTGCCAATGTTCACAAGTGAAAAATCAATCATCCCCTATTTCCCATCGGGGAGAATCATTTCATTACAAATTGGAATATGATCAACTATGAGGTTTACCCTATCTAATAAAAAAAAGAATCATCCAAATCGGAAAACCCACTGCAAAGTTATGCCATAGAATCGGTTAAATTCAGAGGGGGTGAACGATCAATATCCTCCATTTTGCTACCCTGGGCGGATTTTCTTGTTCGAATTCAAATGAGACCTTCGAAGTAAACCATATCCAATGAAAAAATAATCATCGGAATCGAACTGCTCTGTGAAAAGTTATGCGTGATCATACATAAAAAAAATATAGGCGTCGACTAGAGAACCTCCTCCTTTTTTATTTCGTCGGTTAAAAATTCATTTTTATCTTAAGTTTTCATATTCAATCATATCAGAGAAAAGTACATAATAGCAGCAAACACACAAACAATCACTGTTTTCGACTAAGCAGCGAAATAAATTTAATCTAATATTTTCGAATGCAACATCGAAAGGGTAAAAAAAATTGTAAATTCTGCTAAAAGACTATTGCATTAATTTTTTATCGCATTACAAACGACATGCAATCATTCTTCATTTAAAATGTTCACTAGTCACAACATGACTCTATGCAATCGAAGAGATTTTAAAATGAACAATCGATGCTCTATGGAAGTAAGGATATCAAAACGTTATCGATTGTAAATCTCGCAAGTAAAGAATTTTGATTATCAAACAGAAACGTTGCTGAAAAATAAAAATTTGTGAGATCGATATTACAACTCAAATCCAATTTCCACTCGAATTTCTTACTCCAATTGTGGTTTAGCGTGAAAAATTCCATCCGAATGGAGGACTGAAATGTTATCGACACGTAAGAATCATTTTCTTGATTTAAAAAAATATTGAAAATAAAGAGGGCAAAAACACTGTGACGCAACACAGTTGTAGGTTAATCATACTAATGTTTTTTAAATCTCATTATATCTTCCATTATTTAATGAATCAAGAAAATTATGAAAACGTGTCAAAAGATTCTCGATCCTCCATGCCATGAAACGTATTCGGAGGATTTTTTTAATGCAAATTCCTAATTGTAATATGATGTTATGCATTCATATCAAAAACGTTCGCTTTCAACATTGAATGATTTCACCTACCGTTGACGAGCTTCTTCTTGGTCGATAGTTAATTTGGTAACACAATGAATGTCATTTATTAGGTATATAAAAATCTTTATTATTCAGATAACACAGGTGTTGCAAAATACATATTTTTTTTATTCCTAATGTTCCGCATTGTAACATAGTTTGCAAATTATTATACTGCCACCAATTGGTGAAATGAGTTTTCTGCCCGATTTGCAGAACTTTTGCTTTTTTCGGTAGAGCACAATACGATTTTTTTTATTTTTTATTTTACCATCATTTCCGTGGTTGCAAATTATGAAAATATTGTACGTCAGGACATCTCCAATTGCATCCATTATTTGGAACTTTTGAATTGTTGCAAATTCATCAGAGGATGTGAATTGCTATTTTTCGAAACCTCGCAGAACTTTTGCAAATTTGTCCGCTCTAATAATGTGGAAATTCATTATATCCTGATTTTCAACATCTTCCGTTCAGAAAAAAGGGTTGCAAAAAGCACCCCATGCTTTTCGGCATAGTCATTGAATATTTAGAGCGTTAAAGCGTGTTCTTCAGTTTTTTTAAATATATATTAATTTTTTATTTCACACTTGAATTGAAAAGGACATATCAAAATTAGAGAAAATATTGTGTGAAACACGTTGGGAAACCCTATTTTTCGTAGCTCGCTTTCTTTTGCGGAACTCGCTTCGCCTGTTCCGCAGAAATTCGCTCATTACGAAAATTAGTGCTTTTCCCAATTGTTGCACAAATAACTAATCCCACATCACGAAAATCGCATCGCCGACCAAAATCCGTGGCTACAAGATGCTGTTCCATTCCATGTAGGGTAGCTATGGAGGGCACTAGCGCACCAAGCGTTTGTAAAAAAAATCCAAAAATCATTATAACTTACTGTTCGGCATTTCGTTAATATCCCTAATTATTCACAACAATCCAAAAACAATACGGTCTCCGAATATTTAGGTTCGCTAGGAGCCTAGCCGTATAGTCCATCCAATATCAATTGCAGAAGCTGTTTCTATAGGGAGCAAATAAAAACTCACTTCGCCAACACGAGCGTATATGCGAAGAAACGGAACGAAAAATAATCTGTACTACTTGTATATAGTCTCCGTCGGCACAAAGAGCCCGCTGGTCAACGTGGACTTGAGTGACTGCTGTCTGTTCTACAACCGATTCGTCTGGGCCAATCAAGTCGGACATCAATGCTTGCAGGTGTGTCTATACGATGGGAGGTCATAAATCACGCGTTATATTTGTGTTTTGATAGCTCTGAAAGATTAAAAACCAGTAGCGTCTGTGGTCTTGGTGTGTGCCGATCGAAATACGTTTTAGGATATTAAAATATCTAAATAAAATTAGTTATCTCCGCCACTGCTGCTCACAGGATTTCGCCGCAAGACTTTTTTATGCTTCTGCAATTGATATTGGGAAAACTATACCAGTGCACTTCCGTATTTCCGGTGTAAGTCATTATGTGTGACGTCATAACCGACTTTTTCAAATTTAGATACTAACTTAATAGAATGGCAAATACTGTGAATTCCTATGTTGGATGTAAAAACATCTGCAAATTGCGGATCTTAGGTTCAAATAATATAATTACTTACTGTTTGGTACCTATTTCAATGTACAGATGTTTATTGATAATATGCAATTTGTCAGTTTATATGATGAAATAATAGTTACAAAAGGAATCATAAAAAATATCATCTAATGTAGGTATAGCGCCACTGTGCGCTAGTGATACGTACGCCATTGCGGCAACGGCAGTTGAGCTTGGGCTTCTCGTAGTGTTAGCTAAACATTTATACTTTCAACTATCGATAGTAATAGATAGTTTGGAAAAAACGATCGATAACTATCGATAGTTTTCGAATGATGGATGTTTTGAGGTTAGGTCATGTCGGTTAAACAAAAATTGTGATTGTAGAATGTCCGATGGAAGCGAGGACGGAACTTAAAATGTAATTTGTAATAGAAATGGTAATTTTGTAAGTTTTTTCATTTGGTTATTATTTTCATACTATTCTGTTTTTTTTTCATTAATTAAAGGTGTTCTCAATAGTGTTTTGCAATGCTCAACTTCCAGTCGTCTAATTGTTATCAATGCCTCACCCATCCTATTTACTCAGCAGGTAATTTTTTTATAACATTTTATAATATTCGTTGTTTGTATACATTGACGAATGACTTTCGATCTTGACTTATTTGGGGGTTCCAACAATTATTTTATGCAAGAGCTGGTACCCGCGACTTAGTTCGCGTAGAATTAGTCTATTTCATATGTTTTTCTTTGTGTGTGTTGTTCCATCTAGCTTTTGCCCGCTTCCAGTTATACCGTTAACCCCTGGTTATCCCGTTAACGCGTTTCCCGTTATTCTATTATTTCGTTATGCGAGTTATAGCAGAATGGATAACGCGAAAACATTCTTCGTGTTCAAATATCTGTGTATACCAATTTTCATGGAGATCGGGTGAACGGTATGGAAATTAATGAGCTGCAGTGCCATCTAGTGGCAAACCAACTTTCAAAAAATAATCAACCAAATATGTCGTTTCTATCGTCAGTACAAAAAATATAACTTTAGCACTTTGTTCGAATTTTTCGACTTTATTTTGTAATTGTCACGATTTTTTTTGCTGACAACTTTTCCAGGACCATAACGAAAAAAATTATTACGCATATTCATCGTTCGAATCATGAGTTATGATCTGGAATTCATACAAAAATCCATATAAAAAATAATCCCGAATTTTCCAATTTTCTGGGCAACCTTTCCAATTTTTCTTTCCCTAAAAACCTTATTCGGGCCATTACAAACATTAAAAAAAAAGTTGCCAAATCGGTCCAACCATTCTCTAGTTATGCGGTTACCAACGAACAGAGCAATTCATTTATATAGATTTGGAGTACCCGAGTAATTTGTTCGGCGTTACGATTTATTTACTTAATTCCGTGCAATAAATGAAAATCAACAAACGCTGAACAGCAGGTCATGATGTTAAAATGTCACCTCCATCAGACATAAGTGCATAGGTAATAACTTAAATGTTCGGCAATTGCAATTTTTTGTTCGGCCACCTTACTTTATTCGTAAATTTGTGCAAAGTAATTTTCTGAAGCTATTGAACATGAAATAACTAGCTGCATTTTCAATTAATAAAAAAAATGATCCAAACATTTTTTAGTAATTACGAATAACATAGCTTATCATTTTGTTCGGGGGTTACATTGTTAAATGAAATATGAAATTATTCATAACAGTATAATTTGTTTACAACGTTTGCATTTCATTGTTTATAAAAAAATGTATGTCAGGTTAATTTGTTCGGCATATACAGGGTGTTTCTTGAGTACGTGTAGAAAATTTAGGAGCATGTTCCTATAAAAATATGTCCGCAAGTTATTCGTTTCTGAGTTGTTGAATTAAAATTTTTATTTTTTGAGAATACATTTCAAAATAATTGTGATATTCGAGTAAAGTTTGGTATCTGGGAGTATTTTTCAATGACCAAATCAAATTTGATGTTAGTTTGTCTCTTTCGTGGGGGTGGCGCCACCTACATGTCTTTTCAGTCATTTGAAATGTCATAACTTTTTTGTACGTACCTGTATCACGTTCTCTAGTGGAAAACTCGATTTTCCTAACATTTTTGTGTGAAAAATATATTCTTGGTAGAGGTCAATGCGAGCAACTGTTTTCGAGTTATTGGGATTTGATTGAAATAATCGATGCATTCGAATTATTTCCGTGGGGCTCGTAAGTCACCTCTAAGTAGTAAATATCGGAAAAGATACGCCAATGCATTTGTCTTCTTTCATTCAATGGTCTTCTACATTCAACACTTGAATGTAGTCAAAAAATTATTCTTGTTTTTTGTTACATAGTTTCTTTGGATTCTCATCCGATTTAAATAAATAACATTCAGGTGAGTACTTGTCATGTCATTTCAATCCGTTCTTGTGACACTGAAGTTTTCTGAATTTGTGTTCCAAACTTTTTCAAATGGAAGCATACACGAATAGCGAAACGGCGAATATGATTCACGTATTCGGTCTTGCCGATGGCAATTGCTACGAGGCTAGACGTATTTATAATGAAAGATTCCCTAATCATCGAGCGCCGAATCACCAGACATTCAGAAACCTTTGAGTTCTTGTCTTTGTTAATCTCTAAGCTTTCTAGGAGATTGAGTTTTTTACCCGTCTTTTCTACATGCAAAAGTTCAAAGTCATTAGCAAAGCAACGCTTTTCATTCAGGAGATGGTTAGCGAAAGTTGAATTAGATTTGCCTTTAATGAAAATGATTCTATGCTCGGTTATGCGTTCATCAAAAACAACAAAACTCGAATTGAAAAGTCCGACAAATCTGGAGTATATAAACGAACTTGTGGTACGTGTCCAAGTTTTAACATAGTAGAACTTTCCAGCAACGCATATCCGAGCATAGAAACAGTTTTGTTAAGGGCAAATCTAATTCAACGTTCGCTAACCATCTCTTAACTGAAAAGCATTGCTTTCCTAATGACTTTGAACTTTTGCATGTAGACAAGAAGGGTAAAACACTCAATCTCCTAGAAAGCTTAGAGATTAGCAAAGACAAAAACTCACAATATTTATTGAATGACCAGATTAATTTGAATAATTCGCCCCTTTTCAATCTGTTTACTAGAAATTGAATAATTTTTCGTGCAATAATCACTTAATTACCGAATATCCAACTGACTACCTGCTATTAATTATTATCGATAATTGTAATTTAGTTCATCTCTACTTGAAAAAGCTCTAGTATAGCGAAACAAGTGTATTTAGTTTACTTAAAATCATTATATACCGAGAAAATGGTTACATTTGACGGGGAAAATTTTAGAATACAGGGTGTTTATGGTTTTTGTAGTTTCCTTGAAATAGAATACCTTCCGACAAATAAACCACCTTGTATATTTTGAAGCACACATGTGTTAGTGGTATTACCTTTCTCAAAAATCAATACATAAGTACAGAGTTTGAATTATTCTTAAAAAAAAGGAATTCATGTTGTGGTTCTCTCTACCGGGTGACACAGGATATCATGCCACCCCTGTAACTTTTGCATTCATAAACGGATTTTTCTGAAATTTGGTACAGTTATATAAGCAACCATTTTGGATTTGCTCACATTACAATTCAATATGGCGGACTTCCGGTTTTTCTGCAAATGCCAGCAACTTTGTGTTTTCAAATAGAACAGCCTGTATATTGTTACATATTCAAGTTCAATAGGTCAAAACAAGTCCAAACCTTATGTCAAATGTCATTTTTTTGAAACAATTGAAATCAAAATTGTTTTTTTATTTTACCTCGTGAATAAATGAGATTTGGTCGAGGCTATTCACAATGAGTCGCACATAACAGAGAAACATAATTTTTTCTGAAAAATTTCAGAAATGTTGTTTTCCACAGCTTACTAAGTTGAAAAATTATTCGAATGCCAGAAAACTATGAACTATTTAGATTTTTGAATTTATACAATTTGTTACTGCACCGAAATACAAAAATAATGTCATTTTTTTCCTCAATGAATGTTCTAGAGAGACAGGTAATTGGCCCATAGGGGTTTCATTTGAAAAAAATGAATTTTTGATCAAAATGTGATGTGACTGAATTGATTAACCAGTAAGTGACAAAAAAAAATATTAAGTTTTTCTGTTATTTGCGACTCATTCGACCAAATCTCATTTATCCACGAGGTAAAATAAAAAAACTATTTTAATTTCCATTGTTGAAAAAAAAAAAATAACATTTGACATAAGGTTTGGACTTGTTTTGACCTGTTGAACTTGAATATGTAAAAATATACAGGGTGTTCCATTTGAAAAAATAAAGTAACTGGTATTTCCAGAAAAACCGGAAGTTCGCCATATTGGATTGTAATGTGATCAAATCCGAAATGGTTGTTTATATAACTGTACCAAATTCCAGAAAAATCCGTTCACGAATGCAGGAGTTACAGGGGTGGCCCGACATCCTGTGTCACCCGGTATAAGAAATGTGTACTGTGCAATATTTTTTCATCAAAATACTATATTGGAAAATATGTTTTCCTGACGTCACAGTAGAAAAAGTGAGATTTTGCAGAAAACCGCCATACACTTGTGAATCACCCTGTGAATATAAAGATTTTTAATGTAACGTATTCACCAATGTATTACCAAAACATGTATTAAACGTGTGTAGCAACAGAAATTCAATCTAGCTCATAAATTAAGAAACAAAAAATCCGAAAAACTGGACAACTTTCAAATTTAACACCCCTTATCTAGAAAACTAGTCATAGGATTGAGTTGGGCCCATTAACACTTTGAGTTACTAGGTCGAGTACAACAACAGCATTTCATAAAATTTGACCGGTCGCCACTTTACATAAAAGAAGTGCAGGGTCCTTGGATCCATTTGAACTTTTGTAGGCTTTCATTTGATGGTTAATATGAATACTATGTTATGAAATAGAGTAACTAAATGGAAAATTCTTCCATTATCGTTTCCGGATCGTTAATTCCTACACCTAAACTTTCTGATGTGAAAAAAGAGTCGCTTTACCATACATAAGTTATAATGAGGCACTATGGAGACTGGCTAGGAGCTGTGGTAACACACAATCACAAAATTGCACAATCAACCCCTTCACAACACTTATTCACTTCACAACTATATGGGTATTTCGATAACTAAGATATCATCATCAGTAAGTTAACCACCACTAAATAATTGTAACATTCTCTTTTATGAAGGTTGGGAGGCTGTGTATACGTCGAACGAAATGGAAGTAAAGGATTTTGTATATCGTATAAAATTCTTCTTTAATAATCAATTGCAAAGCGCTTTCGACTTGGGGGCCATCTTGAGTGCTAATCTAGAAACTTGTTACAAGGAGTGAAAGGTATTCACAGGGTCCACAGGGATATAGTGGGTTGTGTTTACCTGTCATATAAGTACATAATGAAATGTTCAATACATTGATATATATATATATATATATATCAATGTATTGAACATTTCATTATGTACTTATATGACAGGTAAACACAACCCACTATATCCCTGTGGACCCTGTGAATACCTTTCACTCCTTGTAACAAGTTTCTAGATTAGCACTCAAGATGGCCCCCAAGTCGAAAGCTTTAAATATATATATATATATATATATATATATATCATGAATACAAAACTTGCGACGTATTCAAATCAATAGGAATATTATATGCCAAACAAATGTTACCTCATCTTGGTTTTCAAACATATTCAAGTGTAGTTACCGAACACAGTTAATCAAATAACTGAAAAATTTCATTTTCTTTCTTCATGGAGTTCACTTACATTTCACATTTAATTGCATTTTGGTTTCTGCAGATCCGACCGGATAAGCTGGATGAGTTGCAACACATCTTAGGTATTTTCCATTGTCAGAGGGTTGGAGGACTCTGGTCAGATTCTGAAGTTTCGAGTGTACATCTTCTTTCGCAAAGTCCACTACAGTAGCCATCTCCAAAGATCTATCGTTTATCATGTCGTCATCTGAAATATTATAAAATAAGCCCAATGGACATTTTACATTCCAGGTTAGATTACCCAAAAACCAACTGATATTAGCTACAGGTCGTCCATCTTTCACTATACAAGAAGCCTCCAAGAGATCATTGACTTTGAATACCCTTGAAGAATCAGGCTGTCTCCTCACGTCCAGCTCAGGCAGTTGAGGTTCTTCTATAATAAAATAAATCACGTTTTTGTTAATCAAGACTTTTTGTAAATAATAACTTGATACGATTTCAGTCACATTGTAATATTTCTAGAATACGTAATAAGTGAGTCGATTAAAGTCAAAATATAAAATTATTATCGATGATTCAAGAAAACTCTTGGTCATACTCCACGAATTGTTACCCTCTCAAACAGGGATGGTGTGTTTCGGACGTATATGAATCCACCATAAGACAAAAAAGGAGATCACCCATTGGTCAGTTTGTGTATTGATTACACGACATCCAATATGTTTTTGTGTTTTGTTTTCTATATTCATTGTGATCCTCGTTAGAGCAAATACTTTCAACGTTTCAAATTGTTTGAATTTTTTACAATTTTATCCCTGACAATACTAGTCTCCTTAAATAGGGGGATAGAATGGACAACGAGGACGAATCACACCAGGTTATATTGTTTCCACCATAGAAATAATATACTTACTCTATAATACCATTTGGATAAGCCAAAAGTGGAAATCTTCAGATTCATCGTCAATGCGCATGAAATCAAATCAAAATATTCTTGGTATAAATAGTAAATAATTAAAGATAAATAAAGTTAATGAAGGTTACAATTTGCTCGGTATGAGTCAAAATTCAGGTTAATAAATCTTGGTAAAATTCTTCTGTAGTATAACAGACTTTCTCAACCAAGATATTTTTTACTTTTTTCTGAATTAATATTTGTTCTTCGTAGTGGAAAAGTCATGCACTTATAAATAGGAGGATTATGAGCTGATTGGGAGTGCAATATGGTGGGTGTGTGTGTGAATAAATTTTGGCTTTGGAGTATACCAATTAGCCAGCAATATGGTGGGATCAACGTGTATTATACATTGATGAGTTATTTATTTCGTTTGTATATTCATATTCATGGAAAACTTACTACTCACGATATCCATTTACCAGGAATCCCTTCTGTGATTTACATAAATGAAGCAATGACGAATAGAAACAAGTTTCTATTTGCAAGAGCGAAGTCTTTGAAATCAAATCATTTCAAATTTGTATGGTGGAAGAATGGAAGAATATTCGTTAAGCGGACTGATAATGATAAAGCTGTCATAATCACCAATAAAACTGATATTGAAGAACTTTTAAAATCATAAACAAAATTAGTTATGTATTATAGCTAAGATGATTTATGGATCCATACATTCACGATCTTGAAGAAGTTGATATTGAAACACAGGTAGTTAGAGATATGAATGAATATAGAAATATCAGTAAAGATAATAAATACCCTTTTATAATATTTCATGAGAATATTCGAAGTATTTCGAAAAATTTTGATATGACAAAGTTATTCCTTAATCTTTTTGATAAAGAATTTGATGTGATAGTTTTTTCTGAGACGTGGAGAACGTATGAGAAAATATTATTCGCTATAGATAGTTATGATCAAATATATAATAATGGTAATACAAATCAGAATGATGGTGTCATGGTTTATATAAAGAAATTTTTGAATTATAGCTATGAAATTATTTCTTTGGGTAACATCAATGTTATTTTCTTGAAAATCTTCATAAGTAAATCAAAACAAATTAATATTATAGCAATATATAGACCACCATCTACATGTCCTTATAAATTCAATAATAATCTGAGAGAATTTTTGAAAAATTATCAAAATGAGATAACCCAAGATAAAACAACTATCATTATTGGTGACTTGAACATAAATATTCTTTCCAGCTCTATAATTTCACAGGAATATAATAATATTCTTAGTGAAAATAATTTTTTATCATTTATCAACAAAAATACTAGAATTGTGAATAACCAAAAATCCTGCCTTGACCACATATTCATAAAAAGTAGAGAGAATATGAATTTATTTAAATCTATGATTTATGAATACAAAATTACTGATCACTATCCTATAATATTACAATACATTCTCAATACGAATATAAAAATTTCGAATGAAATGAAATATAAAACAATTGTTATCTACAAAAAATTGAATGAAAACTTTTTAGCAGAAAACTGGAATGAATATTATAAATTATACGATCCTGACTCATTGGCAAATTATTTAATAGATAAAATTAGCGAAATCACAAAAAAATGTACAACACATATAAAAATAAAAAATAAAAAAAGAAAACAATGGATGACAGCAGCTATAATGAATTCAGTTGAGAGGAAAAATAAATTTTATAAAGCAATGAAAGAAAATGAAAACAATTTATTATTGAAACTTGATTATATTACATATAAAAATAAATTAACATCAATAATCAAAGAAGCAAAAATTAAATATTACAGTAATCAAATTGAACAAAATAGTTATTCGCCAAAAAGTTTATGGAAATGTATTAAAAAGTTATGCAAAGAAAACAAATCAAATGATTTGATAAAAAAATTAGGAAACAATGATGAAACATCAGACGAGAAAATAATATTGAATCATTTTGTTGAATATTATTTAATTTAAATTTTAACCCAAGAAATTCCTTTCTATAGAAGAAACCAATGAAGATGAAATTAAAAATGTAATAAAATCTCTGAAATTGAATAAAACTCCAGGTATAGATAGTATAACGTCTGAAGTTTTGATAGCAATAAATGAAATAATTGCTAACCCTTAGCTCACCTCATTAATTCAATTTTTGACACAGGAAAATGTCCAAAAGCTTTCAAAATTGGCGTTATGAGACCAATTTACAAATCGGGACAAAAAAATTAAACACAAAATTATAGACCAATTACATTGATTTCAAGTTTAAGGAAAGTATTTGAAAAAATTTTAAAATTCAGAATGGAAAATTTCTTAGAAAAATTCGACGTTCTATCTAACAGACAATTTGGATTCAGAAAAAATATATCAACACAAGATGCCATCTGTCACCTCACACAAAATATTTATGATTCACTAGATAAAAACCTACTAATTTCTTGATTTATAAAAGCCTTTGATACAGTTTCCATTCCCTTCTACTCAGAAAACTAGAAAATATAGGATTTCGTGGGAAATCGTTAGAATTATTCAAAAATTATCTCAACTGTAGAATTCAACATGTCGAAATCAACAAAAATATTAGTGAACCAAAAGTATTCGAATACGGAGTTCCCCAAGGAACAATTTTAGGACCACTTTTATTTAATATATATATTGATGATCTTTTAATTTGCAAACTATTGGAGACATTCAAAATTATGCTGATGCTACTCTCATAACCTACCAGGCAGAAACATGGAAGTTTCTCGAAATATCTGTTGAGGAAGATTTCCAATCAATAAAAAATTGGTTTGATGCTAATTTATTAACAATAAACTTTGAAAAAACAAAATATATCCCGTTCACTTCTCAGATATGTTCAATTTCAAATTTAGGGCCAATTAAAGTAGATAATGTAAACGAAATTCTGCAAACAAACAATGTTAAATATCTAGGTATAGTAATTGACAAAAATCTTAAATGGAATTTACAAATAAATCATATAACAAAAAAATTGAGGAGCTTGTTATCAAAATTTAAGTTTCTCAAACAATTTCTAAAACTACCTCAATTGGAAATGCTTCATTATTCACTTATTCAAACACAACTGAACTATGGAATTCTTGGATGGGGGAGTGTGAATGATAATTATTTGAGACCATTAGAAATTCTCCAAAAATGGTTTCTCAAAATTATCTACAAAAAAGATATAAGATATTCATCTGATCTTTTATTCAAAGAAAGCCAAAAGATGGACATCAGACAATTATACTGCTATAACATATTAATCTACCTTTTCAAGAACAAAAATAAAATAATCTACACAAATCACATTTATAATACCAGGTTTAAAAATGGAATAACAGCGAAAATTAGAGTAAATAAAACAATTGGACAAAAAAATTACATTATCATTTCGCCTTACGTTTATGATATAGTACCCGAAAAAATAAAGACTATCACATCGATTTTCTCATATAAAAAAAAATTAAAAATTTGGATATTGGAAAGTACCAGGATAACTTTTCATGAAATACTGAAAATATAAAATCCTATGTTTCAATACTAACTGGTAGAAATACCACAAAAACTTTGAAAATATTATAATTGAATTAAAAGAAATCTAATGAATATCCCACAAGTTTACTTCGTGGGATTGTTTTATAGTTTATTTCCATGTAATGTATTTAAAAAATGTAATAACTTTCTTTGAATTGAAATGAACTTATTATTATTGTAGATGAAACGGAATGGAATGGAAAGGACTCCCTTGAAATCCTTCGCTCTTAAAACAATGATCGGCGTTCGACCATCTTAAACAGATGTTGTGAACACATATCCCAGAAGCAAATGCCATAACGTGGATGTGACCCGACTCACATTCACACGGTGAACCAAACCTGGTATCTGAATGGACCAAATCATTGACACATAACATAAATAAAACTGGTCCCAGAACTGAGCTCTACGGGATACCAGAGTTGACAACACATACTTTGGATTCAATCCTATTGAATAACACATTCTGGCGACGTTAAGATAGATAAGTTTCATACCATGAAAATGGAGTATATCTAACTATATAGATTTCAAGCTTTCGGTACCGATTTTTTTTTGGATAAGTCACAAAATACTACCACAGCTGCTTCTTGGTTATTCAGATTGAGGTTAAGGTTTCTCGGAAAGGCAAAAATAGCTTCATCTCCACTTTTTGAAGTTTGTGAAAATTTCTTTCCCTAGGTTTACCATGATATTTTATAGAATGGGTAAGAAGAAAATCGGTATGAAATTAGCAGAAGTACTATGGTCCTCAACTTTTTATATGAAATAATTGTGAAAATTTTGAAACGCGATGGAAATTATCCTTTTCATACGACTATGCTATTCTGAGCCTTATCTATTTTTAGAACTTCATCTATTTTTAGAACGGTAGGTTGTGTTTACTACGAATGACGCGACGGTAAGTAATTTCCCACTGAGCAAGAAATTTACCCGGAAGGTTTATAACGTTTAATTCTTGTACCTGTGATGAAGTTTCTGAGAAAACATAATTTATAAGTTATGGAGACATAATATATTATTATAAGCATTGTCACTGATATAGCCCGAAAAATCATCACAGCTATTTCGTATCAAACAAATTTTGAGACATCTTCAAAACATCTTGGTGATTTATTTATAGCGACGTGTCTCATTGATATCTTTCGGATGATCTGGTTTCAGAACATTTCAATACCATGGGGAAGTCGAAGATACGTTTCGTGGCTAAGAAATATGACGTAACTGATTCGTTGCAAAAACGAGTCACGAATGGAACTTGCACGTAAAAGGTTTTCGATCTGTTTCATGTTATTAACGTGCATGCTCTTTGAGTAAACGCGTTCTCATCTGGTCTTATGTTTTGTCTTTGTCTGCTCTGCGGTTAACCTCAAATAAGTAGCGGTATTTCATTAATCATTTATCGATCTCTACTGCCGGTTCTGTACTACTTAATAGTGAGTTTTTTGAGTGATCAAATAATTGATGGTATTTATTAACTACCTACAACAAAATCAATATGTGAAAAAAAACATGTGTCACATCATCATATTGTTTTCTACTAGGCGGGTGATTAATAAAGTCACATAATAATGGTTTGATTTGTTTGTGGCATCAGTTTTGCCAAAAAAATTGCACCCTAATTCCAAGAATCAACAGGAAATATCCATAAGTCAATGGAAAACTATGAATAGATATATTTATGGCCCCAGGGATATCTATATCATCATGGGCAATAAGGTAATACATTTGAATTGTATCACAACTTTCAACTTCAACATGATATATAGGATCGACACAAGCAAATAAACTATGAACACTATTTCTATATATTATTTTAGCGTCTGCAAAAACCCTATGACCAATACTCAAAAAAGCAACTAAAAAGGATAATTATCGAACTTATGCAAGGTAATGAGAAATACTTCTGACAGCATTGTTAATAAAATATTTCAATACATATTTTTTTAAGGTGCAGTACGGAAAGTTGCCCCAACATTTTCGGATTGTTTATTCGATAAAATAGCCATGGTGGCTACGACATACAAAACAATGATTATTAATGGAATCCAAAAACTAAAAGTTCGAGTTCAACGTACCCTTCTTGGATTTTAAAAGTTTTAAGTTCCGAAATTTCAGTAAAAATAATTTTTATATATTTTATTTTTACAGAGAAAGGTATATTTTTGTTTATTTTTTGTTTGATGTTCCATGTTTTGATATATATTTTTTATTTCAAATTCGAGATTTCTTCAATGATGGTATCCCGCCAACATTTGAACATATTCAACATATAGATTCAACTGAATCACACAATATTTATCAATACCTGAATCAACCTGAATATATATGAACTATTAGTCAGTGGACGTAACCATTCAATTGATATTTTATTCATACATTCCAATAATCTATGTCTTGTCATTTATAACTGACCACGATTTATAGTTATAGTTTGTGGCATCAGTTTCGCCAAAAAAATTGCATCCTAATTTCAAGAATCAACAGGAAATACCCATGAGTCGATTGAAAACTATATATAGATATATTTATGGCCCCAGGGATATCTATATCATCATGGGCAATAAGGTAATACTTTTGAATTGTATCACAACTCTCAACTTCAACATGATATATCGGGTGACACAGGATATCGGGCCACCCCTGTAACTTCTGCATTCGTGAACGGATTTTTCTGAAATTTGGTACAGTTATATAAGCAACCATTTCGGATTTGATCACATTACAATCCAATATAACGGACTTTCGGTTTTTCTGGAAATGCCAGTAACTTTGTTTTTTCAAATTGAACACCCTGTATATTTTTGCATATTCAAGTTCAACAGGTCAAAACAAGTCCAAACCTTATGTCAAATGTCATTTTTTTAAACAATTGAAATTTAAATTGTTTTTTTATTTTACCTCGTGGATAAATGAGATTTGGTCGAAGCTATTCACAATGGTCGCAAATAACAGAAAAACTTAATTTTTTCTGAAAAATTATTTTTTGTGTCATTTATTGATGAATCAATCCAGTCACATCACATTTTGATCAAAAATTATTTTTTTTCAAATGATACCCCTATGAGCCACCTAGAACATTAATTAAGGAACAAAATTACATATGTTTGTATTTCGGTGCAGTAACAAATTGTATATATTCAAAAATCTACAACTAGTTCATGAGTTTCCTTGCAGTTCGAATTATTTTTCAACTTAGTAAGCTGAGGAAAACAACATTGCTGAATCTTGTCAACTAATTGTGTTTCGCTGTCATCTTTCATCTCAACTCTCGGAAATTAGTTAACTTCCGAGAATTAGTTTAGTAGAAATGTAAAATCAAAATTATAGGTTCACAAGAAGTGAACAGGTTGATATGTTATTAATTTACGGAGAATGTCTTTAAAACAGTGTCGCCACTTGTCTGTTTTACGCTGAACGATACCCACACGGAAAAGAACCCAACAATGGAGAAGATTATCGTAAGTGAGGAGGCAGAAATGAACGTTTTGCTTATGTTGATTTTGATCCAACCGCTTCGACGTGGGAATTGGAATACCAATGCAATGTAAGTCGAGAAAACGCTAGAAGAATTTGAAAAGAAACACAATTATCGTGCTTATAAGTATAACTTACACAATAAGTTGACAAGATTCAGAAATGTTGTTTTCCACAGCTTACTAAGTTGAAAAATTATTCGAACTGCAAGGAAACTCATGAACTAGTTGTATATTTTTGAATTTATACAATTTGTTACTGCATCGAAATACAAAAATGATATGTAATTTTTTCCCTTAATGTATGTTCTAGAGACAGGTAGGTGGCCCATAGGGGTTCTATTTGAAAAAAATGAATTTTTGATCAAAATGTGATGTGACTGAATTGATTAACCAGTGACACAAAAAAATATTTTTCAGAAAGAAGAAGTTTTTTTGTTATTTGCGACTCATTGTGAATAGCTTCGACCAAATCCCATTTATCCACGAGGTAAAATAAAAAAACAATTTTAATTTCAATTGTTTTGAAAAAATTACATTTGACATAAGGTTTGGACTTGTTGAACTTGAATATGTGAAAATATACAGGGTGTTCCATTTGAAAAAACAAAGTTCCTGACATTTCCCGAAAAACCGGAAGTTTTCCATATTGGATTGTAATGTGATCAAATCCGAAATGGTTGCTTATATCACTGTACCAAATTTCAGATAAATCCGTTCACGAATGCAGAAGTTACAGGGGTGGCCCGATATCCTGCGTCACCCGGTATAGGATCGACACAAGCAAATACACTATGAACACTTATTTCTATATATTATTTTAGCATCTGGAAAAACCCTATGGCCAATACTCAGAAAAGCAACTAAAAAGGATTATTATCGAACTTATGCAAGGTAATGAGAAATACTTCTGACAGCGTTGTTAATAAAATATTTTAATACATAGTTTTTTAGGTGCAGTACGGAAAGTTGCCCCAACACTTTCGGATTGTTTATTCGATAAAATAGCCATGGAATGGCTACGACATGCAAAACAATGATTATTAAGGAAACCCAAAAACTGAGGATGTCATCATAATGAAACCTGAATGTTCAAGTTCAACGTACCCTTCTTGGATTTCAAAAGTTTTTAGTTCCGGCATTTCAGTAAATAATAATTATTTATATATTATATTTTGACAGAGAAAGGTATATTTTTGTTTATTTTTTGATTGATGTTTTGATATATATTTTTTTATTTCAAATTCCAGTTTTCTTAAATGATGGTATCCAGCCAACATATGCACATGTTTGTTGTATCATCCTTATTTAACATATAGATTCAACTGAATCACACAATAATTATCAATAATTATCCGAATATATATATATAAACTATTATTCACTGGACGTATTCATTCAATTAATTTTTTATTCATACATTCCAATAATCTATGTCTTGTCATTTATAACTGACCATGATTTATAATAATATAAACTCGACTGAAGACAGATAGCATATGAAGCTTAGGCACAAATATCCATTTGTGCCTAAGCTTCATTTCATTTGTGTCAAACTTTACGATCGATAGGGTATTTTAAGTATTTTACTAATTTTCGTAGGAAAGCTCTAATGTATTGACTCGACTTTAATTGTAATTAATCCATCAATAGCATATGTTGGAAAGATAAATTTAGGTATTTTATGAGTACTTAATCCATCCAAAAGAACTTAAAAAGAAGAGACTTGAGACATAACAGCTCAGTTGTTGTTACTCTTTGAGAAAGTACTTTTCCCGTAAGAAAGTAGTTTCAAATGATGTCAAAAATAACTAATAATTTTTTTAAAAACAAGCATTTATTTAAGCCGTGTACTAAAACTATAAAATAAATTCAAGTAATCGCTGACAATGATTTAATTATTTTTTGTTGAATTATTTGGTTTTTAAAAGCTTGTCGCGCGAAGTGTTCATAAAAGTAGGTACCAATCAATTTGATTGGGCAGTGATTAGTTGGTAAGTAACTACTTGTCGAAGTATTCGATTTTCACAAAGTATTCATGAAAGTAGATACCAATTAATTTCATTAGACAATGAATGGTTGGTCGAAGTATTAATTGTATTACAATTCCCGCGACAAACTTTTTGAAACCTAATAATTCAACAAAAAATAATTAAATCATTGCTAGCGATGACTTTAATTTATTTTGTACGTTTTAGTACACGGCTTGAATAGAAGCTTGCCTTTAAAATTTTTTTTAGTAGTTATTTTATTTTTTGCTTTTCAGTTAGTTCGCCTTGATCTGTTCATTTCATGATCTCCGACCCCAAAAACTACTACACATCAATTTTGAATAGAATCTGACCATAATCACAAAACTCGTCCGTCATCCTGAAGTCGCCATCTTGAATTGATAGATTTTGACAACCTGAAAATCCCCACATACCAATTTGGAATGAAATATGACCATAATCAGAAATCTCGTCCTCCATCCTGGGGCTGCCATCTTGAATTTATAAATTGTGACAAAAAATCCATAATCTCCGACCCCAAAAGCCCCCGCATCAGGGGCGCACCCAGAATGATGTTATGGGGGGGGGCGGGGGGCACACATAGCTGCCTGCATGCGAAAATGAGCACCGCAGGCGTTTTTTTAAGGTCAAGGTCATGGGAACTTTAGAATTTCGATAGAATGCTATAACAATAGCAAAATGTGTGTCTTGACGATGGATTTTTTTTCAACAATGGAAAACGCATTTTAATGACAGGAAAGGATGATGGACGAGAGATGAGTAAAAATGAGTCAAATATAAAAATATATTTCAATATTCATGATCTTTTAGAACTGCCATCACATCCTTCGGGTCAACGTGGATTTCCCTATGAATATTCAAATGTGCCGGTCCATTTAGCCTATTTTCACTGGTTGTATTTCTCAAATAGGACTTCAGTCGACGTAATGTCGAGAATGACCTTTCCGGTGAACTAGTCGATATCGGCAGAGTCGCGAATATTTTAAGTATTATGAAAACATTGGGATATATTTATATCTGGATTACATGTATTCAATGCATCAAGTGCATTTTTTGGTCTTTGTAAATGACTTGTTTTGCTGAATTTTTGCTACCACAGACACAGTTCTGCCTCCAAAATACTCCTTCTGAAATCCTGGATATCATGACTATAAAACTCAGCAAGGCCCAAAAAGTCCTCATTTTTTTATACAGATGGAAAATTTTCTGTTGGTAGTAATACCATGAATTTTTTAAGAATTGACTTATGTTTGGCGAATCGATCTTCTAAACCAGATGAAAATGAATCAACCCATGGTATGAAAACTGATTTTAGATAATAATCCATAGCACTTTCAGCGGGTAGTTAGCTCGATTTGTTTGCTTTGAGGCCAATATTGGGATTTTGATTTCAATGTCAAACATATCAGCGATCTGTTTGGCTTCATCGAAAACATTTTTGAACTGCGCTTCAGCATTTTCTCGCACGTATTTGATAGTGGATATTGTTTCTTCGGCTTTATCCATCGCAAACGCAAGATCTGAGTTATCAAGTTGAATGATTTTAGCTTAAGGAAGACTGTTTCCGAGAAGCTTCTCTGCTGAGAACAATGAAATGATGAACTGTGACTGGGCCAGAGCACTTAGCAAAACAAACGCACCTGAAGTGGCATCTTTATCTTTCCACAAAGATATTTTCTGAAGTGCTTCATGCGCGGGTTTCAACAATTGCACCATAATCATGCCTTTGAAGGTTTCATGGCACATTTATTTTCAATTGGGTTATCCAGACTGTGAGAGAGTAGTGATCTGCGAGAGATAAGAACTTTGATTTTAGTCAAAATATCAGTTAGCTTTTCGAAGTTTGGGGGGGGGGGGCGTGTTTTGAATCGAATTGGACCATTATCACAAAACTCGTCACCCATCTTGGGACCGCCATCTTGAATTTATGAATTTCGACAAAAATTTCATAATCTCCGACCCCGAAAACCCCTACATACCAATTTTGAATCGAATCGGACCATAATCACAAAACTGGTCCGCCATCTTGTAGCCGCCATAATGAATTCATGAATTTGAAATGAAAATCATAATCTCCGACCCCAAAAACCACGACATACGAATTTTGAATCAAATCGGACCATAATCACAAAACTCGTCCTCCATATTGGAGCCGCCATCTTAAATTAATGCATTTTGACAAAAAAATCATAATCTCCGACCCCGAAAACCCACATACCAATTTTGAATCAAATCAGACCATAATTACAAATCTCCTCCGCCATCTTGGAGCCGTCATTTTGTTTTTTTTTTTTCTACAATGCATTGTCATTGCATTGCATTGTCACCGGAATTATGAACATCTGCCATGTTTCAAATCAATCGGAAGTTACAGCTCGGGAGATGCCTCCAATGACAAGAAAGGACAAAAGTGTTATAAGAAGACTCAGAATAGGCCACTCCCGGCTCACTCATGGCTACCTGATGTCATCACAAAATCCCCCTACCTGTGAATACTGTGATAGTGTAAGACTTACAATTGAGCACATACTTCTAGATTGCCAACATTACAGCCCAACCCGTCGCAAACACAAACTTAGTGGAACTCTCAAAAACATTCTTGAACTACCTAACCAGTTTAGTGCTGTGATACAGTTCCTTAAAGACTGTCGACTGTTTGATTTAATTTGAATCCTATTATGTAATCGAATGTAACACAGATCCCGTGTCAGGGGCCACTAGATGCCGAGACACGTTAATTATAATAAAATGAAAAAAAAAATCAATGGACGACTAGAAGTTTGTCAAAATTCACTTGCAAGATTTGACCCTAACGAACTGACAAGTGAAACTAAATAGAAGCTTGTAAAAAGGGCTTGTTACGTAACGATTTCATTACTCATACTCCTATATAATTACTTTTTCTGTAACAGAAAAGTTTCAAATAACGTATCAGATTCGATTTTTATATAACTTATCTGCGATTTTGTTATGTTGGTGGACATATCTCGACTCTAAAATGGTCATTGAGTCATTATGGGCACCATAATCATAACGAAACAATGTATCTAGGTTACCATGAGTTTTTGCACAGTGGGTTACTTACCGTTCAGCTGAACGGTAAGTAAATTGTCCAGAAAGTCGGCATTCTCTTCCAATATTTATATTAAATTTATTTTTATATTATTATTTTATTTTATATATTATAATATATAATTTATATTAAATTTATTATGTTTATATTAAAAATAACTACTATACAGAGTGGCCACTTTTTTAATGGGATTGTATTGGTAACTTTTAAACCATAAGAGTTAGAAGGTCGGTCAAATGAAGAAAAAGTTGCATTCATAGAAACATTGTCAGCAGTTCAAACAAATCGAGATTATCAGGGCCGGTTATTGAGATATCATAAGAAAAGTAAATTCTGTCATTTTGAGTTTTCTTTTTTTCCCACTTTTTTCGAATATTATCAAAAAATGTCACAGGAGTTTTTTATTCGACAGTAAATTATCCTCATTTTGACATAATCAGATTTTGTATCCAACGTTTCGTACGCTCTGGGCCACCCTCAACCTAATTTTTTTCAATAAGGACCTGCATATTTTATGACACTTTTCGAAATAACTTTTAACCCTAAATTCAACGATATATCATACTATGTCATTCAAAGTTGATTTTCAGGTGATTTTGACCCTTATCCAAATTTCTTTGGGTCGGATCTGTATTACATTTAGGTACCTTTAGTTTAATTAACAACATGCAATACATTTCGATAAGAAAATCAACTTACTCATCTTCAACTGAATGGAACG
This sequence comes from Gonioctena quinquepunctata, assembly GCA_018342105.1. Classification (NCBI taxonomy): domain Eukaryota; kingdom Metazoa; phylum Arthropoda; class Insecta; order Coleoptera; family Chrysomelidae; genus Gonioctena; species Gonioctena quinquepunctata. The sequence goes on along the minus strand of JAFIRS010001905.1, from coordinate 69,100 downwards.
TAACAGAATCAAAGCAAGAAACAAGTAATAATTATTTACAAATTTCAAGAGGTGAAAAACCTAATTCATAATAATTAAACGAAACTATCATTTAATGAAAGAAAAATCAAATGATTATTCGAAAGTAAATGATGAACATTAATGAAGTAAGTGTTCGAAATGTCCACCATTTTGTAAAATGCACTTTGCGGTTCTGGAACCCATACTTCTTATACATTTGCTTATTTCGTCTCCTTGAATACCTTCCAATACATTCTCAATCTTCTCGCGAGGAATCATTATTGTTGGATTTGTCATTTGTTCCGTTGAAACAAATTACAGAATCGAACTTTATTTTGAGATCATTACGATATAATTTTTGCAAGGCTTGGTATTCAAATTTAAAATCATTGTATTCGCGTCTCTTGACTATTTTATTAACAGCAGTTTTTGATAAATTGCATTCACTGGCCACAGTTCTCGATTTTTATTCTGGGTTCAATTGAATTTGGGTCAGAACATTGATATCGTTGATAGACTTGTTTTTTCTTACATACACACAACTCTAGGTTTATTGAATGTATTACTTTCAAGTAGTAGGCCGTGGATAAAAAAGAACATAACAAGAAATGTCATCTTATTTGTCACTTCGTTTATTATTGTGTCACAAGAACTTGTCATTAAATACTTTTCTGAGTAATTTCAATTTAACTTATTCGATATGGTAAGATACACAAATGAAGAGAAGAGAGATATGTACGAAGTGTACATAAAACTAGATAGAAATTCGTTCAAAGCACAACAAAGGTATGGTGAATTATATACTGAAAGAACGTTACTTGCACATAATTCATTCATCAAACCTAGAGGTCCTTATGTACGACGAAACGAGCCTATCAATGACATCATTGTTCTGGCCCAAAATTCGAATGAATCCAGGAATAGGATCGAGAACTATAGCCAGTGAATGCAATTTATCAAAAAGTGCTGTTAATAAAATACTCAAGAGACACGGATACCATGACTATAAATACCAAGCCGTGCAAAAACTATATCGCAATGATCCTGAGGGAAGGTTGCAATTCTGTAATTGGTTTCAACGGAAGGTGCGGAATAACAACAATTTTGCGCACAATATCATTTGGGGAGACGAAACGACATTCACAAATTCTGGCATGTTCAATCGAAGGAACAAACATTTTTATGCCACAGAAAATCCTCACTTAATTCATGAAGTTGGACATCAATATCGTTTTTCTTTGAACATATGGTGCGGTTTGTTGAATAATAAATTACTGGGACCCTATTTTATTGACGGCAACCTAACCGGAGCAAAATATGTAGAAATTATAGAAGAAATGTTGGATGATCTTCCTATACGGTATCGGCGTAATAGTCCATGGTTCCAACAAGACGGATGTGGTCCACACAACTCGAGAATAGTCACAGACTATCTAAATCGAACTTTTCCGATTCATGGATTGGAACAAGAGGTCCAGTAGCATGGCCTGCCAGATCTCCGGATTTGAATCCGCTGGATTTTTATTTGTGGGGATATCTCAAAAATAAAATTTATGATACTACGAACCCGACAATAGAGATTCTTCGCGAGAAGATTGAGAATGTATTGGAAGGTATTCAAGGAGACGAAATAAGCAAATGTATAAGAAGTATGGGTTCCAGAACCGCAAAGTGCATTTTACAAAATGGTGGACATTTCGAACACTTACTTCATCAATGTTCATCATTTACTTTGGAATAATCATTTGATTTTTCTTTCATTAAATGATAGTTTCGTTTAATTATTATGAATTAGGTTTTTCACCTCTTGAAATTTGTAAATAATTATTACTTGTTTCTTGCTTTGATTCTGTTACGTTCCATTCAGTTGAAGATGAGTAAGTTGATTTTCTTATCGAAATGTATTGCATGTTGTTAATTAAACTAAAGGTACCTAAATGTAATACAGATCCGACCCAAAGAAATTTGGATAAGGGTCAAAATCACCTGAAAATCAACTTTGAATGACATTGTATGATATATCGTTGAATTTAGGGTTAAAAGTTATTTCGAAAAGTGTCATAAAATATGCAGGTCCGTATTGAAAAAAATGAGGTTGAGGGTGGCCCAGAGCGTACGAAATCTGATTATGTCAAATTGAGGATAATTTACTGTCGAATAAAAAACTCCTGTGACATTTTTTGATTATATTCGAAATAAAGTGGGAAAAAAAGAAAAATTAAAATGACAGAATTTACTTTTCTTATGATATCTCAATACCCGGCCCTGATAATCTCGATTTGTTTCAACTGCTTGGCAATGCTTCTATGAATGCAACTTTTTCTCCATTTGACCGACCTTCTAACTCTTATGGTTTAAAAGTTACCAATACAATCCCATTAAAAAAGTGGCCACTCTGTATATATATATATGCAGTGTGAGTCAGAATGAGACCGACAAACTCCGACTACAGATTCCTCACCCCATTTCGAGGTGAAAAGTTGCTATCAAGGTATGTCCTAAAATGCATCCCCTATGAGATACAGGGTGTCGAAAGTACGACAAAAATTAAGATTTAATTTGTTCTCTCCAAAATTCCTGAAGGAAAAAATTTGAAACTAGGTACACTACTCAAGGTTTATCAACGTGCTAATTTGAAGTTATAATTTTTTATTTTCGTAAACCAGTGGCGTAGTTACGATGGTATGTGGTATGTTCCTTAATATTTTCTTGGGACAAGTGAATGGACAAATGAGCGTTTGACATCAGTTCGACTCATCGATACTTAACCTAGATAATATGACATTCCATGTGCCTAAAAGTGGGGGTTTCTGAGATAATTGAGAGAAACTGAAGATATGTCCTTAGTAGAGACATAATTTCCTATGTACAATAATCGCATAATGCTAATTTCTCACAACATCGGAATATGTGTCAACCTCCTGAACATTTTTTGATGTTGGGAGAATCGTAAACATAGTACAAGTGAGTCAGAATGAGACCGATAACTCCATTTTTTCATTCATCATATTACTTGAACGAATCGGTGTCGTGGATTCACTGATATGTTACCATACTTTCTTGCATATGATTGTTTCGAAAGATCAACTGACAAACAAACCCAACCTCAAGTTCATAATACTCCACTTAGATAAAAATTAAGGTCTGAAATAATGTTTGCAGAAAACTGAAGATAAGTAATCTTAATTTGTTGAAGTTTATGTTGGAGTATCATTATCAAAGCCATTTCTGATTGAATTATCTGGGAAATTATTATCTACACTACATAGAAACGAACAAGGCATTGAAGCAAATGTTCAAATGGTCCACCATTTTGTTCAATACACAATTAGCATCTCCGTATCACGCTTTGGAATATTCCTGGTGTATCCTGTATTATCGTACATGCTGCTAGAATTCTTGCCGTTAAATCTTCCACAGATTCTACAGGTGTTTCATACAGTAGGGATTTAAGGTATCCCCACAAAAAAAGTTTAGTGAAGTTAACTTCCGGAGAACGTGCAGGCAGGTATGGGACCTCGTCTACTTATCCACCGATCATGGAATTGAATAACACAATAATTGTTATTCTTCATCAAAAACATGTTGATTGAATAATATTTTCCTAGATAATTCAATCAGAAATGGCTTTGCTAATGATATTCCAACATAAACTTCAACAAATTGAGAGTACTTAACTTCAGTTTTTCGCAAAAATTATTTTAGACCTTAACTTCTATCTGAGTGGAGTATTATGAATTTGAGGTTGGGTTTGTCTGTCAGTTGATCTGTCAAAAAAACAATCATAAGCAAGAAAGTATGGTAACATATCAGTGAATCCGCGACATCTCATTCTGACTCACCCGTACTATGTTTCCGATTCTCCCAACATTAACAAATATTCAGGAGGTTGATACATATTCCGATATGTTGTAAGAAATTAGCATTTTGCGATTATTGCACATAGGAAATCATGTCTCTACTAAGGACATATCTTCAGTTTTTCTCAATTATCTCAGAAACCTGCACTTTAAGGCACATGGAATGACTTTAAGGTTGAGTATTGATGAGCCGAACTGATATCAAACGCTCATTTGTCCATTCACTTGTCCAAAGAAAATATGAAGGAACATATGACCACATACTATCGTAACTACGCCATTGGTTTACGAAAACAAAAAATTAGAACTTCCAATTAGCACGTTGATAAACCTTGATTAGTGTACCAAGTTTCAAATTTTTTCCTTCAGGAATTTTGGAGAAAACAAATTAAATCTTAATTTTTTTCGGACTTTCGAACCCTGTATCTCAGAGGGGACGCATTTTAGGACATACCTTGAAAGCAACTTTTCACTTCGAAATGAGGTGAGGAATACTGTAGTCGGAGTGTGTCGGTCTTATTCTGTATACAGTAGTGCAAACATAGCTGCAACTGTGAAAATCCCACTTCATACGCGAACAATAAAGTGAGAACGCATACGGAAGGAAAATGATAGAATGTTTGCTCGGGTCAGTGTGCAAATACAGGTACAATCGGATACACAAATATAAAAACATTTATGTATGTGAAAGAATTAACAGAATAAAACATTGTTGATACAAATTTTTACTATCATATTTTATGTCGCAGGCGGACTAATTCGAATCCGAGGTAGTCTCGTCAATGTCACAGTCACTATTGGATCCTACATTTATTATTATGTCGTCAACTACGTTGTCAAACGCTGGCTGCTTTGCCATCTAATTTTGTTCAGTTTTTTTAACATGTTCACATCTCATTTTCCATTGTTTGTCTGAAAACGAATTAAAAAATTCATCACACACTTTCCACAAATTTGAAATTTAAAGTGACATTTTTTTCAGCGACCATATTGCCTAACTCTATTGGATTCAAATCCGGATGGTAGGGGGGTAACCGTTAAACTGAATGTCCTTTATCCGCGAGTATTTTGTCGATTTCATAGGTTTTGAACAGAGGTTTGTGTAATTTTATAATGTTATATAACTCGACTTTTAACATCTCATTTGTAAATCCAATACTTCGCTTTGTCAACCACTGTTGCATTTCTGCTTTTTGAAAACACATAGTTGGCAATCACTGAAACGCTGTTCGGGGGCAAATTTGGTATAAGCTTATCCTGAAGCCACTTTTTGTAATTGTCATAGTTCATTGCATCATGATAATCTTCTGTTTTGATAGTAGGTTTGTAGTGAAGGTAAGCGTTTTTAACAAAACCACTTTCACCACCAGCATTCACTATCACAAGCATCTGTCCTTTTGACACTGGTTTATGTAGGTCCTCATTAAAACTATCAGGCCAGCCCTTTTTAGGCCAGTAGATATAGACAATCAATTAACACTAATTCCAAAACTTTTCAAACTTCAATGGTATGTTAGTATTAATGAAAACAAACTATAACATTTTGCAGAACTCTGCGATGAACGGAACATTGTTCAATTGGAAAAAACGTTTTCATGCTTTATTTTTGCACTGTAAAATTGCAAAAGTTCTGTAAACTAGGCATACCTATAGTAATGGTGTTTTACAACATGCAATAAGTTTGCAACCTTATAAAAGTTACAAAACCTTGTTTTTTGCCATTTATTTGAGATTTTAATTGCAATTTGTTTTGAAAAATTACAAACGTTCTGCAAATTAGATGAGTGAACGGAAAAAACAGTTCGAAATATTCACGTACATTTGCAACCATTTCTGAAAAACGCATCATTTATTTATCAAACTTTTTTAACGACGCTCTCACTACACACAAGCATTGAAATAATTACTAAAGTTTTTTATTGTGGTTGCAAATGAAGAGAACATCTGTCTCAGTGGATATATAACTTTGCAACCTCATGCGAAAAACTGAAACTATTTATCCACTAATATACTTTTTTTGCATTTTTACAACAGCTGAAATAATTAAAGGTTTTTTTTGGATAATATTGTTTTTTTTAAATTTGTTAATAAATTTCAAACATTGGGCAAATATTTTTAAGATATTATTAGACCGACATATGTCTACAGTGGTCCAGTTAAATACTTGATTATCCATCGTATATATCTGTTATATTTTGCACTGGTTGATTGAGATTGCATCCGAAGGATAATACGGTTACGTAGTTAACCATTACAAAATTCAAAACTAATTATTAATCTCTGAAGCAATAACTGGTTTCGATTAATCAGCGGAATAAATTTAATCTAATATTTTCGAATGCAATAATCGAAAGAGTACAAAATTTTGATAAATTCTGCTAAAAAAATATTAGTTCAAGAACCCAGAGCCGGCAAACCTCCGTAATATTAGCAAAGCTGAAATTTATGTGATATGTAGTATGTATACTTGCTAGCAGGTCCCTTTTACAGAGAGCAGGTACAAAATACATACAAATCTTACTCACCTATGTTGAAGTATGGTAATACTTTTGACAATTAACATGACCCAGTTGGCCAGGTGGTCCATGGCGCCAGATATAAGCTCTGGATCTCGAAAGATAGCGTGGGTTCGAACCCCACGTCTGACGATTTTTTAAATTTTTCCCATCGAAATTGAGAAATGATTTTTTTTTATTTGAATATTCGTCCCAAAACAAATCATTTTTCAATTTCATAGGGAAAAATAAAAATAAAATCGTCAGGCGTGGAGTTTCGAACCACGCTAACTTTCGAGATCCAGAACATAAATCTGGCGCCTTAGACCGTTCGGTTAACTGGATGATATTAATTTGTCATGATTCACCTATAGAGCTTGGAAAAGAAAAATGATTCGAAAGAATATTCATTTAGAAAGTTCGCCTGTAAACTATGGAAAAATCCAGTATATATATATATATATATATATATATATTATATTACGTGAACGAGTATTGAACTCAATGAACCGAGACATTATAAAAATAACATCATTTTACGCGGGGGAAAAAATAATAATTATAAACGTCACGTGGAATGCCATGAAAATAAAAACAAAGGTTCCTTAAACCTAGATGTGCACCGAAACTAGTATCTAATTATGAGTTTATCAGAAAATAGATTACCTATTTATAAACAACCCTAACTAAGAAGCGATATAGCTGCATCCTAGTAAGTGAGACAATGTAATTATTATATTTAAAAATAACACAAAGTCAACTGGTATAGTAGATTATAGCTTTTTCTCTGTATGTGGGATTACACGGATATATAAACAGTTTTTGGAACAATAAGATTCAATTCCATTCGGGTATTCATTTCAAGTCAGTATGTACCTTAAAATGCGCATTAGCATTTTAAATTGAGATATTTTGATCAGATCATGTTTTAGTCAAATAGATAAAGACTTTTTCTACTTCAAGTTATATTCAGATGCAACCAAGTTTAAAATGTACCAGTCATTAGAACTCACACCGATGAGTTTCTTAACTATTTTATAAACAACCAATCAACTTCATCATCGTAGCTGAAACGAAAACAAGTCGAATTGCATACACTGATATGTAGTTAGAAGAATTCATCCGAGATTCATCATTGCTACAATAGTAAATGAGAATCCTTCTATTGGATTTTCTAGAGTGTTTCTTTAGTAAAAGTTACTGTGAGGTTCGACAAACACTTGGGTTTTTGGAGTGGTGTGTGAATTCATAACATTCTGTATATACTCAGGTTTTGACAAATTGTCAAAAGCATTATCATACTTCAACGTGAGTGAAAAAGTTTTTTATTTACTTTTGTACCCGTTACCTGTAAAGGGCCCGCTTTCAAGCTAGTAAGTACGCAAACGTTCTCAACTACATATCACACTATTCATACTCAAAATTTCAGCTTTGCTAAAATGACGTAGGTTTGCCGGCTCTGTGATCTTACTCTATTTTGGAAAACATTAATTTTTTATCGCATTAGAAACGACATGCAATCATTCTTCACTTAAAATTTTCACTTGTCACAACATGACTTTATATATATAGCAATCGACGAGATTTTAAAATGAATAATGGATGCTCTATGGAAGTTGGAAACGTTATCGATTCATCAAACAGAAACGTTGCTTAAAAATCAAAATCTGTGAAATCGATATTACATCTCAAATTTAGTTTTTACAGGTATGTATATCTTCAATTAAATAAAATTATAATTTACCTTTCCACTCGAATTTCTTCTCCAATTGTGGTTTCGTATGAAAATTTTTATTGAATTCGAGTAGAGGACTGAAATCTAATCGACACGTGAGATTCATTTTCTTGATTTATAAAAATTTTGAAAATAGAGAGGGGAAAAACATGTTGGTAGGCAATTCTATTTCAGTTGTAGCTCCAGGACAATTAGATGAATGTGCGTTGTTTTTGGTTAGTTATATAGTTGTCTGTCATAAAAATATAATTGTCAGCCTTCCCGTTATTCTGGTAATAAATCATGTTACTAAACTGCTGTAATTCATTACTCTGTAAACAAAACACTGTGACGTAACACAGTTATAGGTTAATCGTAATAATGTATAACTGTACGAGTGTTTTTTAAATCTCAGTATTTCCTCCATTTTTTAATGAATCAAGAAAATTATGAAAACGTGTCGAGAGATTCTCGATCCTTCATCAAACGTACTCAGAGTATATTTTTGCGAATTCCTAATTGTAATATGATGTTTTGAATAACGTTTTCGATACACGTTAGCTCATTCAATGTTGAACATTGAATGATTTCCCTACCATTGACGAGCTTTTTCTTGGTCGATAGTTAACTTGGTAACACAATTAATGTCATTTATTGGGTATATAAAAATCCTTATTATTCAGATAGCATAGGTGTTGCAAAAATAAATATTTTTTTTAATTCCTAATGTAAGATAGTTTGCAAATTATCATACTGCCACAATTGGTAAAATGAGTTGTCTGCCCCATTCTTAAAACTTTTGCTTTTTTTGGTAAAGTACAAATACGAAAATATTTTTCTTTCGATTTTACCGCCATTTCCGTGTTGCAGATGAGGTTGCAAATTGATGAAAACATTGTACGAATGTATATTGCATAGAATCCAAAAAACACCACAAGAGTAGCCATATTCCCATAATCATTTATAATTCACAAAACACTATCAAATTCTTGATGAAATCGACAAAAAACTCATATTCTAGTTTATAAATTGTAGAAACTCCATAACCCTCCATACACCGAATTATTTTTAGCTGTCTAGTATTGTTCGTAGCAATAAAATGTTTTTCATAGTGTTGTTTTTCTCAAAAGTTCACCACCATTAATTGAAACTAGTGTGCGAAAAGTAACTGTTACTTTTTCGGAGATAATTATTGGGTAAAAATACAGTTTCTTCCAGGAGTAGCCTTTATTCACAGTTAACTGATTTTGTTTTCTTATTATCTTTAGTAAATAAGCTACATAACTGAAATCTCATAATAATATAGTGTTTCCACGGAAAATTCCCTCCAATAAATTCTTACAAGAAAAAAAAACATCCTTGCCATTATTTGAAACTTTTGTGTAATCATTCCGATACTTATTTCAATAAAAAAAAAAAATTTTCCGTTGACGCAAGAGGTTGAAATTAAAACTCTTGTCAAGAACATTATTTTAGTTATTTTTTCGAGATTGCAGAACTTTTGGAATTTTCATCGAAAAATTAGGACTAACAACAATTTTTTTTCGATAAAACAAACATTTCCGTTTTGTTTGAATGGTTGCAAATTTATCAGAGGATATAAATTGCTATTTTTCAAAACTTCGAAAGTTCGCGGAACTTTTGCAAATTTTTCCGCGCTATTAATGTGAATATTCATTAAATCCTGATTTTCAACATCTTCCGTTCAGAAAAAAGGGTTGCAAAATTAGACTAAATATCATATGAAAGTCCTCTTCACTCTACTGAAGTTTTGAAACTTTTGTCATTATTATCAAATTTTGGGAAAATCATGTCTATCTCTACTGTCCTATTTGGTTTGTATGGCACGAATGGACGTATGTTTCATCCATATATATATAATTGGCCAATTTTCGGTCCTGTAACGTTTCATATCACGTAAGAAATTCAGTTGAATATCGGGTTTTTTCATCAATAGTTTTCAGTTAGTTCTGGTTTTTCGCCAACGACATCCCATCTCTCTAATAACTTTTCGTAGGCTTTCTTGGGAAACGGAGTAGTTGTACTCCTCTGCAAATGTTCTATGTATGCGTCTCAATGTTGGCACTTGTTTTTCTGTTATATAAAAATTAATTATATAACGTCGAAGACACCTTGTAACGAAATCGTTCAAGCACGTTTTTGAAGCGCTTTTCTTCCTCTTTTTGTTTGGTGATACAAATGATGAACATTCACCGTCTTCAATTAACTTCATTTCACGAGCCATTTTTTGGTTCATTGTTTTTTGCCTCCTCTGTCATAAAATGAATAACATTAGCTATCACTTCCCGTGTCTGACTATTTAAAACTTTGCCTTTACGATTCGATTGAAACTCAAATTTTATTGCATATTAATTTGTCACAGACTGTACCAAGTTGTTTAATTCATAACGAATGCGCATAATGGGCGGGAACCTTTTCACACTTGCAATATATGCCAAACTGTATATTCATTCATTTATGTTCAAGTGAAATGTACAGTTATAAAAATAATTGATGTTATTTGGCGAAGCTATGTGAACGCTATGTAAATTTTTTTCAGCGAACTCAATCTTGTTTTGGATAGAATCTGCGACACAGCTTTCGGCTACAGCCAAGGATTTCCAGCACCATGTCGCTTCAATCCCACAACACTCTAACAGAATTTTGCCTAAATGAATGGCCGGTATAACTGACTAAATTTTGTAATTTTAAATATTCAGCAATTTTCATAGGGAATTTTCTCATCATACCCACCCCAACTATCTTAGTACTACATTTGCCATTTCGATAGTTTAAAAACAGTAACGAAAATGTAGTATGAGTGGGTTTGATATCTTTTTGATCATTTCCAAATAATGTATTTTTTCATCTTGCTTATTTGTAACGATTAATGAACGCTGCACATGCGTTTTGGTATTTGTAAATTTCACAATTAATTATATCCTCCGACATGCTCCTGATACGCACGATATCATTACTACCTAAAAATTTGTAGTAATAATAAATTAATGCTTCTATTGTTGAGAAATGTCAATGTTAATTTACCTTATGATTCAAGAATATTTCGTGTGGCGCTTCTTAAGAAAATTTGGCCATTTCACTGGCCTTTTTTGCCGGTGCCCAATATTTTTTCATCAACATCAACATGATAAATTCAGAAGTATTAATAGAATAGTTAGTCATACAAAAAAATGGTTTTTAGCATGTAGTACTCAGCCCATAAACTACCAGGAGACCTCAGTTTTGCATTTATTTGAACAAAATATGCCAACAGGATTTTTTTCCCTTGATTTCTTCAAACCACTTCTTGAAAGTTGTATACGTTTTTTAAATAATAATAATAATAATAATAATGTTTATTCACAATCAAAACACAATCGCAGATCACTGGAATCACAAGTATTACAATTAGATTGAGATTGATGGTGTGGACAAAGCAGCAAAAGCCGATAAGTGTGAGAAGACACTAAACTACTTAGAATTCTAATGTATACGTATATATACATATATACATACACATATATAGACACATATATACATACACACACATATACATATAAACAAATAATTAAGACAAGGGATGTATGTGGTTATGAAAGATCGTCGGTGGGGTGTAACATGAAGATTAAGATATTAGAAGTATAAGATATATTGTATTGTAGTGTCAATATTGAGGTTTATAAAATCTTATAAAGTAGTAATATTGAGATCGACTATAGTGTAACATGAATAATTTTTTTGTAAAAAAAATCGAAGGGAAGATTTCGTCTCTGAATTTAAGGAAAATTAGTGGTCGTTCTACCTAATTCAAGTACGTATCTCTTCAATTGTCTTTTGAAACAGTGTAAATTTATTGTTGTTTTTATATTTTCAGGAATGGAATTGTAGAATTTTGGTGCGAGAGAAGTATGTGATCTTTGGGTAGTCGTTTTAGCCATAAATGGAATGATATAGTGTTGTTTATGACGGGTGTTGTATTGATGATTTGATAAGTGATGTTGTTGCCTGTGTGAATGGTATCTGATGCAGGAGTAGAAGTAATATAATTGTCTAATATCAAGGATTTTTGTTTCAGCATATAATATATCTGTTGGTTTTTATCATGAACGAGTTTCAAAAACCTCCGTTGCAATAATTCTAAGGTATGAAGATGAGTTTTTGGGGCTGCGCCCCATATTAGTATTTCGTATCGGAGGTGGCTTTCTACTAGGGAATAGTAGAGAATTGAATGATAATTTTTAGGTTTGAGGTATTTTAATTTTCTAAACTTGTACAATATAGATCTTAGCTTGTTTGAGAGATATGGCGATGTTTTGACTTCTCTGGTATTATAGAGAAACATTCCATTTTCCACGATTGTTCGATGACTGTATTATCTTCGCTCTCCAAAATCACTCATAATTTTATCAGTAAAATATGATTTCTAACAGATTGTCACGCATGCTTGACATTAACGTGACATAAGAAATATTGAAACAAACGTATCCATAACAACATAACATTGTTAAAAGTTTTTTATAGCTGAAAAACGAGCCCAAAATAATAATGATCAAGAAATTTGCCTTATTCAATGTCTTCGTATAATGGTCGTACAATAAATAGTAAAAGCATTTGATGAGTGAGGTTATGTGGGTCTGTTCACATTGTGTCCTGAAATATCCAAAATTCAACGAGAATAAGTCAAATTTAACAGGACCGGTGCAAAACTCAACATTGAGCTGATAGAATCTGCGAATTTACCAAAATTCCCGAAACTGTAAATTCACTAGATTTCTTGAAAAATGCGTATTTTCGTCCAAATCCACAAGCATCACAGTGGTTGATTTGTTTGAAAATATGAATAGGATGTTCATAAAATCAGATGTGGAATCATCTGCGACTTGAAGATAAACTTTAGTCACTATCTTCCATCGTTGTGGGATATTCATGTTGAAAAGGGAAACATTCTCAATTAAATATTGAATTGAGAATGTTTCCCTTTTCAACATCACAGTGGTGTTAGCAATTGTGTAATTTATACCTATAAACTATTCAAATTTCAATAAACAACAAAATATGTCACCTGTGCAATTTGGTAACAACTGGATAAAAATGCAATGCAGTGGATAATGTCAACGATGGGTTCATCAGGTCTGCACCAGCTTAACCAAAACACTTTTGGAAAGCCATAGGAAACTAAAGCCTGGTATCACCTGGGTATGCCCAACAAGAACAGAAGAGGCGAAATGATCGACCTCCTCAGAGAGTGGAGGAGATGCTAGCAAGCATCCTACAGCTGCCACAGAAAGGAAAATAAAATGTCTGAAAGGAAACCAAACATATGGTAATAACAATCAAAACAAGACCCTGACAAGCAATGAAATACTTGATATAATTATGAAAAAACTGGATGCTCTTGAGGAATCTGTAGCGTTCAATGAACTATGAACGATCTTCAGAAAACGATTCAGTCAATAATCAGTGAGAAAAAACAGTTGAAAAACTTTGTAACAAAAAATTAAAACGACGAAAACAAAAACTGAACAGCAAAAAATAAAATGAACTTTTTTAGTCCTAATAACTAAGCTCCTGAACTAATGTAAGTAACAAATTTTGAGTCGGTAAAGCGTAAAATGATTGCAGTGGGGTGCGCGGCGGCGGCGCGTTCCTTCGCCCGAAATTTCCGAGCGTTCTCGAAGTCAATATCAGCGAGACAGCTGCTCGAATGGACACACACGTTGGGCATACGTCATTGCGAGTGGTCATGCGAAGAGGGCATTTTTGGAATGTTATTGTTTATCGCTGGAGATTTCACGTTGCATTTTTATCTTATTTTGTTTTGATCATTCCTTTAAAGTAACTTAATGATCTTTGTTGATTGTTTGTTTACCGCCGACTCAAAATTAGTTACATGCATTATCAGTTCAAAAGCTTAGTTATTGAGACTGAAAAGTTCATTGTGGTTTTTGGTTTTCAGTTTCTTTTTTCGTCATTTTAATTTTTTGTAAAAAAGTTTTTATTTCAAATTTGTTTGTGGCAAAACTCTTCTAAATGCCCACTTACTTAATTTGGATTACTTTCAAAATACTTACTAACCCACCTTACTTCAACAATTGACTGTTATATACTATAACTAGCTGGTATCAGAGAATTCGTCCGCGTTGAACTTTGTAGTTTTTGTGGCGACTATTACAAATTCACTCTCCCCTTCAGGGACGGAATTACTAAAAATACTGAAACTCGTATATCTTAATTTGTAACAGTTCTTATGCCCCTTACTTCAAAACTAACGGAACCCTCACACAAACTTTCACACTGAAACATGTATTTCCTTATCCTTATCCTCTAATACCAATTTTCATGACCCTGACTTGAAAACTAATGGAACCCCCATATAAACTTTCACCCCTTTAGGGGTTGAAAACACTAAAGTTTATATTTCTTCTATTTGTAACAAAGACTTCAAATATACATTTTTATGACCCCAACTTGAAAACTAACGGAATTCCTATACAAACTTCCAATCTCAATTTAACCCCCTTTTGGGGTTCAATTCCCAAAAACACCGAAACACGTATTGTTCAATTCTTATGACCCTGACTTGAAAACTAACGGAACCCCCATATAAACTTTCACCCCTTTAGGGGTTGAATTTTTTCCCCAATTGAAAACTAACGGAATTCCTATACAAACTTCCAATCTCAATTTAACCCCCATTTTACCCCTTTTGGAGTTCAATTCCCAAAAACACTGAAACACGTATTTCTCAATTGTGTCAAAGACCTCCAATACCAATTTTCATAATCCTAACTTCAAAACTAACTATAGAGGCTTTCAACCCCCCTTTTACCCCTTTAGGGTTGAATTTTCAACAACCCTGACACACATTCATCTTTATTCATGAAGAAGAGCTCAAATACTAATTTCCATGACTTCTCACCCACCTTTTCACCACTTTAGGAATGGAATATCAAAAAAATATGCGTTGATCGTATATCGGTCAATCAGTGTGTCAGTCAGGACATGTGATTATACAGTGTGACCCATTTAAAATGGAACCACCCCTGTAGAATATGCATTTTTCAGTCAATTCCAAAAATTTATTTTTTTAATATTAAGCATCAAAAACTGTATCTTGACACAAATTTTCATAACTTTAGTTTCATTTCCAAGGCACTCTATGGTTTTTTTCTTTGTCAAAAACGGCAAAAGTTTATTTTAGCCAATTTTTGTTTTCAAATTTGACTACACCACTGGATTCGTAGTCGTTATAAATGAAAACCATAAAAATTCCATAAAAAAATATTGGTTAACAACGAAGTTACAACAACTTTAATTTTGGAAACAAAGTATTTGATTATAATGTTTATTTAGATTATAGACATATTTAATTTAAAATCTTGCAACACTGCCGATACAAAGTAGAACACAAGTGAATTTGTACAGCGAAAATCCGAAGTCAATAGCTTATTCCGTTCTACAGTTATAACTCCTGAAAGTATGGTAATGTGAGCGATTTGTGGTGTACTAAATCACAGCCTACCATTGATTTAGTACAATACCTATGCCTAATGTATTAGTTCAGCTTTCCTCAAATTATTGATACCTTCTCTAAAAGCTTGTTTTAATTGAGTTTTGCAGAATTTAAAAGGAACATTTTTTGTCCGGCTTTCTGTTTTATTATTCAATAAATAATTTTGATACTTTAAAACTTGATTCGGTTCATTTCGTTTTTATCGGCTATGGAAGACTTCATAACTTGAAAATGAATTTTTAATTTTGTGTTATTTTTGAAAACACTTATAACCTAAACTTGAATAAATTATTTTAAGGGAATATAATTTACAAATCCAGTGGCGTAGTCAGATTTTTATTACAAAATCGCTTCCACCACAAATCGCTCACATTACCATACTTTCAGGAGTTATAACTGTAGAACGGAATGAGCTATTGACTTCGGATTTTCGCTTAAATTTTTTTCCGTTTTAAATATTTATAATCTAAATAAAAATTATAATCAAATACTATGTTTCCAAAATTAAAGTTGTTATAACTTCGTTGTTAAGCAATTTTTTTTTATGAAATTTTCATGGTTTTCATCTATAACGACTACGAATCCAGTGGTGTAGTCAAATTTGAAAACAAAAATTGCCTAATAAACTTTTGCCGTTTTTGACGAAGAAAAAAAACCATAAGAGTGCCTTGGCAATGAAACTAAAGTTATGGAAATTTGTGTCAAGATACAGTTTTTGATGCTCAATATTGAATTTTTTTTTGAGAATGATTGAAAAATGCGTATTCTACAGGGGTGGTTCCATTTTAAATGGGTCACACTGTATATGTACATAGTACCCCAAACACGATGTAGCTGCTGTGAACCGTTGAGGGGATCCCTCGACTGCCTTTCGTCTCCATCATCAGATTAATTCCGGGCCTCCATTATGTTGTAGTGTCATCAGAACTACATATGTGTGCCAAGTTTCAACAGAATCGGTTCACAGGTGTAAAATCAATTAATCATCATTTTTCCTACCCTTAGGAGTGTTTTTTTTCAAATTCAAATGGGATCATCTTCCAAACATACCCTAATAATGAAAAAACTGAATCGGATAACCCAGTATAAAGTAATGCGTGGTAAAGTCGGTTGATGAGTAAAAATTCAGTGGGTGAACCAACAATCATCCCCCATTTTCCTACCCTTAGGGTTGTATTTTTTTCAAATGCAAATGGGACCAACTTCGAGGTATTCCCTATCCATGAAAAAATAAATTATCAAATTCGGAGTACTCTGTAAAATGTTTTGCTGGTCCTACATAAACAAAAAGGAACAAGATCGCTTAACTATCGAATCGAGCAAGATAACTTGGGGAAACTCAAACCATTCAGCCTTTGGACATTTACCGAGAAAAAATTTGTATAATCATGGCCATAAGAGCAGAGGACAATGAAATTGGAGAGCTTAGGAAAGTGTATAGAGGTTTGGAAGTGAAGGTTGTTGAAAAATAATCAGAAACATATTGAGTAAAAATCCAAACAAACATGTTCTTGTTTCGTTCAGTACCAAAGAAAAAAAGAAACGTTTTTTTTTCAAAAAAGCTAGGAAAAACGGGCGCTGGACTCAATTGAAGACAACGCAATATTTAGGTGAATAAAGATTGACAGCAAGAAACTAGATATATTCAATAAAGCCAGTTAAAAACTCACGGTTTCAAATTTGTACTTTGTAAAAAAAAATGGTCTTCCGTTGCAAGAATGAAACAACGAAGATTATCAATGTTTTATCTACCTAGAGATCAGGTAGTTTGAATCCGAAATAAATAGCAGCCAATATAAAAAAGGAGTATAAGATAAACTATTTCCTATGGATACAGTGCTTCGAAGATATAAATCAATCGATAAATACAATGCGAGTGTAGCGTCCGAAGAATTTACTTACTTCACTGTCCTAAACCTCAATGCCACTTCTCTGAAAAACAAAGTTGGAAGAATTGAAAGTCTCATGTCACTTGTGAGGAAACATGGATCTCTGAAGAAGAACAAATATACAACTTTCCAGGATTCAACTTTAGTTTTGCAAATAGACAAAATTTTCATCAGAAAAATAAATCTTTTTTATTGATTTTTTTATTGTCAGGTGCCCCTGAATCGAATAGATATATGCACAGTAATTCATCAAGCTTGTGGAATGATCACGGAATACTTTGAAAGTATTCTCGAGCGATATAAAAGATATGTGCATTCTCCTAAGTCATGGTAATTTAAATTGTAGTTTTTGAAATTTAATTTAGTTTTTTTGTTCTCTTTATTGGCAGTATTATTGGGGTATAGGAGATTATTTCCGTTAGTTTGTAGCAATTAGAGTTTATTGGTTTATTCGAAATTATTGACACTTCAATCACTAATTTGTTATCCTGAGCGGATTCGTGAATTATTGTTTGGCATTGTTGTTGGTCAATTGTATTCCGAAATTTCGTGAATCCACTGGTGTAGGAAGAAGTATTAGGAGTTTTTGTGAAAATTCTATTGGTAGATGCCTCCTGCTATTGCTTAGGTATCTGTGTATAACTGATTCCGAGAATTCCAAACTTTCTATTTACATTGTGGGTTTAAATACTGAAAAACTAAAAGAAAAAAACCAGTTTCAGAAAATTCCATGTGATGCTTGGGTTGTATGTTTGATGTTTCTTCTGTGAATAACATAGAATTTGAGAGTGTGAAAGTTTAATGTGATTACTGTATTGCATTACTTGCAAGTGTTATGTCGCTGCAATCCCCCGAGGAGGGCGGCGAGAATGTTAAACATCACCCGGTCGCCCGTGAACGACAAATTGTGTGATTGTTGTTACGAAGTTTTTTATTGCACGTTTCAACTCTCAACTTACTGTCGATAACAATATTTTGTTTCTTCATTGGGTGTGTATTTGACGTATTGTACGTTTGATATCAAGAAAGTGGGTTAAGGAAAGGGGTTCGTGCTCTAGGGCCGTTTCCATTTCCTGTAGTTCCTTTTCTTGGGTTGTGAAGGTTGTACCCTTACCCTGACCTCCAATGGGTTAAGTGGTCATTTTTGGGATGTTTGGTGAGTTTTATTGCCAAAATGTTTGGCTATGGATTCCATTCGCCTCTTCTTCTTGGACATCTTGTTTGGATGGTTTTTCCCCTAGTGAGGGGTTGTTGGTGCGAAATTTAATTTTTTTACGTATGATGGGAATTTCCTGTAGTTAGCAGGATGATCCGCTTTACAGGTTGCAGGAGTGTCGGGAGTTTTTTGACATATGTTAGTCAAATGTTCCGTACATTTTAGATAGCGAGGGTGGAGGGTGCGGAATGACCCCACCTCTGGCATCCTCTGTATTGACTGATTTCGTTGTTATTCCTTCTGTGTTCACATGTTACAGAAATATTGTCGTTTTCTGTCAATTTCTTTTCCAAGTTTTGTATGCTAGTTTCTCTGCCAACGATAACTAGGTAGCATGGCCTGGCTGTTTTCTTCATCGTGTATATTTTATATTTCCAATTTTTTTTGGTTTTTATCCAGCCTTTTTAGGACAAAAGTCTTTTGTCTTGGTGGAGGATTTGAGTACGGTGGTCGACTTCAGCTTGTTCAGAAGCATTTTTGATTTCCAAGAAATCATGTTTAGTGTTTGTCTGTATAAGCGTCTGCTGCTTATTTTCATATCTAGTTCCTGCGTGTTGAACTTTTTTCCTTCGAAGATGATAGGGGGAGGTTTTGTATCATCTTTATTTTCCTGTATTTGTCTAGCTCTTTTAGTCGTGCCTACGAGTTATTTCTGTTAAACTTGATCTGTTCGTTATTTTCCAGTTTACAATTTTCAGGAGTGTAGTAAAGCTTGTTTGGAGTGCTTTCCTCTGAACCCTCTACTGGTTTACATTTTTCTGCGGATGAATCGTCCATTTAGATTATGTATACTCAGTTTCCTGAGGAGTTCTTGCTTGTCAAGTTGGCTAGGGGTTTTGAAATCTATGTTCCTATCTCCCTTGCTATGTTCTTCAAATGTGAATTTTTAATTTTTTTTCCTAACTCTGAATTTGACGATTTTCATCGTCTGACGTGGCTGAGTAATTAGAGAACTCGTCTTCCATATAACTGTCATCTACTTGGAAGGGGGTACTATTTCTTAAATGATTACTATTTACATGTACTTTATGAACAGTTTGTTTGGTTTCTTTATCTACAGGGCATTTTGTATGGCTCGAACTATGTGTTGGTTCGGGTGCCTTTTCAGTTGGTTCGGGTGCCTTTTCAGTTGATTTGGGGAGGGGTGGCTTGGCACCCATACTTTGTGGTTTTCTGGGTACTTGGGGGCACCTGACGAGAGACTCATCTAGATCTGGAGCAGCAATGCTGGGCGCGGTTAGTACTTGGATGGACCTGCCAGGGAAGACTCGCGTTAAGAAAATCCCGAATAACTGCAGCGTAGTGGCACAGTTATAAGTACAGGCATTATATCAAAGAGAACAAGATTTGGCGATAGGTATGCAATCCTTCGTTGAAATGTTGAGATGGCGGTGCCGAGTTCATGGATTTTGAGCTCATTGAAGATCCCTACCTCTAGTTGAAAACACCAGAAGATTTGTAAAAATTTCTGGTTGGGGAAAGGGTGCTCACCGGCGTCAGTGTTGAGCCCTGATCGCAGAAAAAGGCCGATGCTAAATAAAGAAAAAAAAAATTGAGAGGTGTCAAGGGACACCCGGATGGAACGAAGTTCCTTTCGATTAATTAGTGAGGGAATAGTAAAAAATTTTTTTTTAAGTTATAATAATATTTTTTTTATTATTAACAAATATAATGTAATATAAACTTAATCAGTAGGCTCAATTTTAGTACATACGCATTGATATTGTAATATTAAAATATAATTTGCTTTTAAATTTATTAAAGTTATGACGCGTACACTTGCTAAACACACAATAATGGAGATTATAACGCGTATGACTTGGTTAGCACAATAGTAAAGAGAGGTTATAATGCGTACTTGCTAAAAATATATAAGCATTTATTATTGTCTGAATAAAATCTCTACTTACCTAACTCCATCAGCAATATCCGGAACTTGTGCAGAAACACTGTCAGGATTCATTATTGTTATTATTTTTTATTATTTATTATGTACAAAAAACCTGTATGAACTCAACAAAAAAAGTTGAGAGGTGTCAAGGGACACCCGGATGGAACGAAATTCCTTTCGATTAATTAGTGAAGGAATTGTAATAAATTAATTTTGTTAAGTTATAATAATATTTTTTTATTATTAACAAATATAATGTAATATAAACTCAATCAGTAGGCTCAATTTTAGTACATACGCATTGATATTGTAATATTAAAATATAATTTGCTTTTAAATTTATTAAAGTTATGACGCGTACACTTGCTAAACACACAATAATGGAGAGATTATAACGCGTATGACTTGGTTAGCACAATAGTAAATTGTGCGTACTTGCTAAAAATACATAAGCATTTATTATTGTCTGTATAAAATCTCTACTTACCTAACTCCATCAGCAATATCCGGAACTTGTGCAGAAACACTGTCAGGATTCATTATTGTCATTATTTTTTATTATTTATTATGTACAAAAAACCTGTATACACTCACCAAAAATAATCGTCGCGACACCACACTGTTCAATGCGAAATAGAAAGACGAAACGAAAATAACTGGCTTGCTTTCTATGAGAGAGAGAGAGAGAGAGAGACAGACAGAGAAACACGCGCACGCCGCACGGCTTACCACTATAGCAAAAAGTGTCGTTACAACTTTTGGTCTTAATTTATTCCGTCTAGTCCCCTTTCGCAACGCACGATAAGGAACTTCGTTCCAAAAATAATCGTCGGGACACCACGCTGTTCAATGCGAAACAGAAAGACGAAACGAAAATAACTGGCTTGCTTTCTATGAGAGAGAGAGAGAGAAAGACAGAGAAACACGCGCACGCCGCACGGCTCACAACTACAGCAAAAAGTGTCGTTACAACTTTTGGTCTTAATTTATTCCGTCTAGCCCCTTTTCGCAACGCGCGATAAGGAACTTCGTTCCAAAAATTGTACATATACATACACACACACACACACACACATATATATATATATATATATATATATATATGCACTCTGTCTATTCTTTCGTACACGTCATAGATGCGCGGGACTTTGTAAACACAACAGAGTGTATATATATATATATATATATATATATATACTCTCGACTTCGTAAACACAACAGCGTATAGGTTAGAACACGCACGGCTTGCTAAATACATACGCATTGATATTGTAATATTAAAATATAATTTGCTTTTAAATTTATTAAAGTTATGACGCTACATTTATTCCGTCTAGCCCCCTTTCGCAACGCGCGATAAGGAAATTCGTTCCAAAAAATCTATTCCTACGGCGACTTGAATTCTAGGGCGACTTGATTCCTAGGGCGTCATTTGTGAACTATTTTTGTGAGGTAGCTCCATAGAAATGACTTGTGGAGTTAGATCAGGCGATCTAGGTGGCCATTCAATTAATCTACCAGTGAAATTTTGAGACTTTCTGAATTCAGTGAGGATTTTTGCTAAAAACTCCATAATCTCATTGACAATATCAGAAACGAAATTTTTTCACATTTAATTTTCTCATTTCTTCCTTATTCTTATTGAAGACCACATTCCATCAAAATCATGGTCAGAACCATTCTAAGACTTCGCTCCAGTAGAGTAGTAATATTTTTGCTTTAAAAATCGCTAATGAAGTTCTCCGTTTTTTACATCGAAAAATAATTATAGTTGGCCCCGAAAATTAGGACTCATGTATAGAATGTTGTGTTTCAGTAGACGTTTTCAATATATACATCATAGGAAAAGAATCCAATCCATTGGGAAATATATATTTTATTAGAGTGCTTCCATTTTAAACGGTGTCACACAGTATGTACGAAGTTATTCTCAATATTACGATAAATAATATCGGCGACAAAGCCAAATTTACTACTGTGTGGCACCCGAATGGAGGCGTCGGGGGATACTGAGGCTGTAGGTCGAAAAAAAGAATCTGCTTCCTACTCAGGCATCCAAGCGGCCATAGAGGCGCTCTGCGCACATCAGGTCAATTCCAGACTGGTGTAGGAATGCATAACTGGGCAGCCACAACACAGGCACATTGGCCTGGATGCCCGGACACGAGTTCCACCTGGCAAAGAGGAGATTACGCACTAGCCCGGGAAGAAACGACAAAAACTCTATTGGGCTCCATAACCTTTCACTTAGGCAGAGCCATATTCGTTTCTATCGTCGGATCAATCGACCATAAGTTTATCTACCCAGTAGATCCCAACAAATTCGTGACCGTTTTCACAGTAATATGACGCCATGGATCCCGGCGTTTCCAACGGATGCACGAAGATCGTGAAAAATGTTTGACGGCCAAGAAAGCACGATTTCCTTGAAATATATCATATATATATATATATATATATATATATATATATATATATTTATAAATATATATCTAGGAAATATTTTGTCGTAACCAGTGTGAAAACAGAAACGGTCGTCGCGCCAGAAACGAAATATTAGTATATGCGCAAGGGTGTCATATGTTATTCCTTCAAAGTCTTCCGAAATGGAATAGCAATTGAAATTTTCTAAAGTATCATGATGGTGATGATGAATGAAAGTTTACACACAAGTATGATAAAAATATGATAATGGTGCTTGTAATAAAACATAAGATCATATTTATCAGTGGCTGTGACAATAACATACAAGATGGGATAAAAAGGGCGTTTCTGGAAATTTCTTTTTCACAGTATATTCAGAACGAGCTGAGGAAGCATACCTCCCTCATTACGGATGTTGTATCTCAATACTTACCCTGGAAACTACCCCCGTATTCAAAAAAAATAATTAATTCATGTTTGGAAATTTTTTTTACTAATTAAAACGAGCTGAGAAAGCATGCCTATCTCATTTCAGATTTTGTATCTCTGGAAACTACCCCCGTATTCAAAAGATTCTCCAGAACAGAGTTAATTCATCGTTTCTGGAAATGTTTTTTCCACTCTATATTCAAAACGAGCTGAGATTTCAGATTTTGTATTTCAATACTCACCCTGGAAACTACCCCCGTATTCAAAAAATATCCAGAACAGAGTTAATTCATCGTTTCTGGAAATATTTTTTCACTCTATATTCAAAACGAGCTAAGAAGCCCATTTCGGATTTTGTATCTCAATACTAACCCTGAAAACTAACCCCGTATTCAAAAAAATCTTCAACACAGAGTTAATTCCTCGTTTCTGGAACTTTCTTTTTCACTCTATATTCAAAACGAGCTGAGAAAGCATGCCTACCCCATTTCAGATTTTGTATTTCAATACTCACCTCCGTTTTCAAAAAAATCTCCAGAAGAGAGTTAATTCATCGTTTCTCGAAATATCTTTTTCACTCTTTACTCAAAACGAGCTGAGAAATCAGAAACGATGAATTAACTCTGTTCTGGAGTTTTTTTTGAATACGGAGGTAATTTCCAGGGTGAGTATTGAGATAGAAAATCTGAAATCGGGTAGGCATGCTTTCTCAGCTCGTTTTGAATATAGAGTGAAAAGATATTTCCAGAAACGATGAATTAACTCTTGTTTTGGAGATTTTTTTTAATACAGGGGTAGTTTCCAGGGTAAGTATTGAGATACAAAATTTGAAATTGGGTAGGCATGCTTTCTCAATTCGTTTTGAACATAGAGTGAAACAGAAATTTCCAGAAACGATGAGTTAACTCTGTTCTGGGGATTTTTTTGGGTACGGGGGTAGTTTCCAGGGTGAGTATTGAGATACAAAATCCGAAATTGGGTAGGTATGCTTTCTCACCTCGTTCTGAATATACTGTGAAAAAAAAAATCCAGATACGCCCTTTTTATCCCATCTTGTATGTTATTGTCACAGCCACTGATAAATATGATCTTATGATTTATTAGAAGCACCATCATCATATTTGTGTGTAAACTTGCATTCATCATCATCACATCACCATCATAATACTGTAGAAAATTCCTATTGCTATTTCATTTCGGAAGACTTTGAAGGAATAACATATGACAACCTTGCGCATATACTAATATTTCGTTTCTGGCGCGACAACCGTTTCTGTTTTCACATTGGTTTTGTTGTATGCTTCTTGTGATAAAATATCTCATGAAAACATTTCAGAAGTAACAGATTCTGATGATTTTTTATGTAAATTTTTCACTGTCAAAATGATAGAAAGTGCCAAGTATATTATTTATTTTTCCTAATGACTATTTTTCATGTAATACCACGAACGAGATCGTATCACGAACGTTATCTTTGTTTAAATTTTTCAATATTGCTGGTATAGTAGTAGTGCAGTGGATATTCAATAACTCCCATCAAATTATACAATGCATATTCCAATGAACAAATCGATTATTTTTCATTATGCGTTGAAAATAAAAATATCTCGTGTATATCGAATATATTCCACAGTTTTATACAAGGTATCCCGAAAATTAATCTGTTGAAACAAGCTCCAGTTGTTTTAGACCAACGAGTAGATGAACAGTTCATAAAAATAAATTTCTTACTTACTTGCCACAATGAGCCGCATGGTACCAACAGATTCTGTGGGCTCGCTGATTATACCGAGCGTACACTTTATAATTCCGTTGTCTTTTTCTTTGACTGTTTGGATTGTGAACCCACACTGCCCCGCATCCAACCCTTCTCCATAGTAAACGATCTGAAATGTGATGATACAAAAAATGTGGTATATTTACAATTAAATAATGTTCATCAAACATAACAATAAAATTACAAAGATAGGCGGTCATGTACTTCAAAATGATATGAATCTGTTATTCACCAATGGAAGAACAGAATAACTAACGTCATAATAATGATAAAATAACGAAAAACAATGTCTCTCCATAAAATTGTTGATTCAGGTGAATAATTGGGGTATTGAGTTTGTCCACAGAAATATTTGTACTTTCGAGGTACTGTTTTATAATCTATTTTCAGTCTATTTTCAGTCATCAGTCATCTTCGATGAATCGGACGAAAACTGTAAAAAAATATAGGGGACGTTCTATGATTAATGAATCAAAAGTTATTGAAGACGGTTTTTTTTATTTCTCCCTCTTAGGCCCGGTTTTTCAATCAAGGATGAACACGTGATTGGGGATAAACCAGGATTACCAATTTTGTTTCAGTTGTTCAATACGAGTTTATGAAATAAACCTAGGTTAACAATGGTTTGAGTTAATCTCACGAATTCGGGGGTTTAGATAATTTACGATTCTAACCTGTTTGATTGTTTGACATTTCAATAGACATTGACTATTCTGAAAATTATTATTGTGTTGAATATTATTGTTCTATATCCTACTGCAGAAATGTTTGAAGATATAACAGACTATGAAGTTTTTTTTGAAGTTTTTGATATTATTGATCCAAAGAAAAAGAGGCCCGTATTTAGACAACGTAGAAACCATTTGAAAAAAAAACACACCAACAACACACCAACAACAAGCCAACAACACACCAACAATAAACCAACAACACATCAACAATACACCAACACACCAACAACACACCAATAACACACGAACAACACACGAACAACACACGAATTAACACGAACATATCACATACCAACACACCAACAACACACCAACAACATACCAACAACACACAACAACACACAACAACACACGAACAACACACCAACAACACACAACAACACACCAACAACACACAACAACACACCAACAACACACAACAAGACACCAACAACACACCAACAACACACCAACAACACACCAACAACACACCAGAAAACACACCAACAACACACGAACAACACACAAACAACACACCAACAACACACCAACAACACACCAACAACACACCAACAAACACACCAACAACACACACCAACAATACACCAACAACACACCAACAACACACCAACAACACACCAACAACACACCAACAACACACCAACAACACACCAGAAAACACAACAATAACACACGAACAACACACCAACAACACACCAACACACCAACCAATAACACAATCGTAACAAAAAATACCAAAGACGTTTGCCATAAAAAATCTATAATTAAATCATCACAATTGCAAAATGAAAAACTACGTGATCTGTTCTCAAGAATCTCCAACAAATGTTGATTTACTGTTGATTGATGAATTATGTTTCAAACATAATGGTTGTTTATATATCTCAATCATATGGGTTTTCTCTAGATTCTACTCCTTCCTCTGTAGTTCCAAAAACTCAAGTAGAAAATTTGTTTTTCATTGCTTAGGTGCTATTCCTTTTCATTGAGACTTTTGCAGATGTTGTATTCATTAATTATTATATCCCATGTCTTAAATTTTTGAGAATTAGTAGTTTCGTCCAATTTTCCACATTCTACCATATATTGTTATTTTATTACCAGTGAAATGAGAATGTTGTCCTCACCTCCATTGAAATTATGAATTCTTTTTTTTCTTAGGAGATGCTTCCAATTTATAGAATGCCCTTGGCTTTTTCGATCAATTTTTCTGTATTCTTTTGACAAAACTAATTCTGAGATTAAGTTTGATGTGGATGATTCTGAACGGTCCTAAGGATGGTATAAGCGAAAATATGAGTTGCCAACAATTGAAAACAACGAATTAAGGAATTCGAGATTGGTTTTTCATTGAAAAATGCATAACGTTCTAATCCATAGTTGATTAACAATCCGAGTTTAAATAATCAACCGTTCAAACTCGCATTGTACAACCGGCCCTTACTCCTTCTAGGAATCGGGAGGTGGAGCTGTTGAAATTTGAATGAAATTCAATATCACCGGTAGAAATACTTTTATGGACGTTTTTTTGGGCGCTTGTAACCTCTGGCTCATGCTACGATGGAGTTCTTCAAAACTTTATTATTTCTCATTCACTCCCATTCAACCCAAAGTTATAAAAAAAGGGATGGAAAAATTCAGTCGGTCCTTTTTCGTTGCTTCAGAACTTATCATCTATCAGTCATAGAAAAATTCCCATGGACTTTTTTCTATCTATATACTTCAATGATCTATATCCTCACCTCCCGTTGTACAAAAATGAATCTAGTAGAAAACTGAAACCAACGATTTTTAAACACTTCTTGTTAAAAAAAACCTTTTTCAAACCACTCAGTAGGAGTTTAAAGCTGATTCTGGCGATCTCTCTTCCTCTATCTCTCTCTCTTCAGAATGTCATAGTGTGGCGGTATGAGACCTTGAATTGGTATAAGATTCGAGAGTTTAAATTTGAGATAAACAAAGCAAAGGGCTTGCAAGGCGAATCATCAATCTCTATGAATCCCTTTCACCACACGAGTACAAACATCAGATTTTTACGCGGCCTAAGGATACAAAAACAGTGGACGCAGATTATACTGACTGGTTCGCCTATTTCAGCTGAAATAGTCGATACACCAATTATATCAATATTTTCTTTGATTTTTTAATTTTTTTATATATCTGAGAAGTTTGTGGGTTTTTGAAAAATATTTCCCATTTCTTCCAACTGACTTTCAAACCTTCTTATCCTTTCATTTGTTCCCATGTGGAACCCGTGTGTCTTTTCAAATCATCCACTTATCTCCTCTGGAGTTTTCCTCTATTTTGTCTACCATCATAGGGGGGCCAGCTCTGTCTGATATTCCAACGTTTGTCCCGGCCCATTTCCACTTTGATTTTACGGTGTAATCCACCAAATCGCTGGCTTTTGTCATTTTTCTTATTCATGTATTTGTCTAGTGATTTTTCAATGTCACACCCATCATTTTTCCTTTCATGCTTCAATGGGTTTTCAATCATTCATCCAGATGTGCCTTAGAAAATGTCCAGGTTTGTGCTGTTTAAGTTGAGACTGAAAGCATGGAACTATCGAATATATAAGTCCCGAATTTCATAGAGATTTCCTTGTTTCTGACCACACACGATAGTTTGCCGAACGCTATCCACCAATGCAATAAAGATTAATAAATTAGCCTATTTATCTTAGTTGTCCTGGTAATTTGCCGGCTTTTACATTTCCATATCATATTTTGGAGAGAGCATTGCCTCAGTGTATCGCCGGTAAACGCTCGTTAAAATTGTTGGTTATGTTTACGCAACAAAATCATTAAATTGTTTTTAATTCGAAACGAACTGAATTCACTTAAAAACTATTTGATGGTTTCATCCACAGTGAAGTATGGAAGACGTATGACAAAAATAATTTTATCCATAACATCTCAACCTCGAGATAGTCCCGCAAGAGTTGAAAACTGTCAGTTGCTTCTCAGTTAACACACTTCTAGAAAATACCAGCATTAAGACCTCAAGATTCTACCGCAAGAGTTGAATTTTGACAGAAGCGTCAACTAATGACAAACACATGAAATTAAGGGAATAATTTTCATAATACACTTGTTCAGCAGTAAAAAGTCTTCATGCTATATATTTTCAGGAAATAAACTCAGAGAGGACGCGCGTGAAATAAAGAAGTGATCATGGAAAAAAGTTTCACATATAACGCGGATAGAAATATAGGACCGTAATAGGACCTATTCTATCGGCGAGTTTTTTGCGTTGATTATTTTTCAATTTGTATATAGGTGATTTTTGGTTAAATGACCTGATATATTTATTCCCAATTCAATCATGGTAATATTGGTTCGCTTTGTTTAACTCCCCTAGACACTTTGATAGGATATGTGGTTCAAAATGCATGTGTTCCTCATATGTTAGCTCAACTGAAAACGATTTAAAAACGGAACGAACGAAACAAACGCACCACCCGTGTCGATCGAACTTACTTATTTCAATGCTTTGAGTATATTATTGGTAATGGATCATTTCATTGTCTTACGTACACTAAGCAAGCACTGGCGCCGGTTACCCGAAAGCAGGTACATAATTTGTTTTCACTGTGTTTACAGCCTTATGTGGTAGTGTAACTCCAGAAACGGTACTCTTCCATTGCACCCCATCCAAATGGTGGGGTGGATCCAGCACCGATGAACGATATGTGACATTCATGATCTCTACAGAATTTTGAGGTAGATATTGCGCAATGAAATGCTACACACACATCTAGTGGATATTTGGCATTGTTTCTCATAAAAACTTTGAATACTTCAGTCAATCATCAGAAGTTTTATTTATGGAAAATAATTTTGATTTCTCAAATAGTCACTATGTCTCTTCAGAATGTTGATTTGGGAGAAATGAATTCAACTGTCAAATCTTGAAACTATTAGAACTAAGAGCAGTATCATCACTATCACTGATAAAGCCTTTGTTATGGTGATGGTCCGTGCCACCCGATTACGTTAATCAATTTTTCTAATTTTGACATTTAAAGGGACACTTTTCAAAACTCGTTGACGTTATCAAATGTTTTACTTTTCATCACCAGTTGGGAAAAGTAAAACTTTTCGCAACTGGTGATGAAAAAGCTATTTGTGCAACCAGTTGGGAAAAGCACTATTTTTCGTAATGAGCGAATTTCTGCGGAACGAGCGAGGCGAGTTCCGCAAAAGAAAGCGAGTTACGAAAAATACTGTTTCACACAATATTTTCTCCAATTTTGATATGTGATACTTTTAATTCAAGTTGGAAATATAAAAAAATATATATTTGAAAAAACTGAAGAACACGATTTTAACGTAATAAAAATTAAAAAATAATTTTTAATATTCAACGACGATAAATATTCAAATAAAAAAAAAATCTCAATTTCAAAGTGAAAAATAAAAAAAAACGTCAGGCGTGAGGATTCGAACCCATGCTAACTTTTGAGATCCAGAGCTTAGTCTAGCGCCTTAGACCGCTCGGCCAACTCGACGACATTAATTTTTCAACGCATTACCATACTTTAACGTAAGTAAGAAAGTTTTGTATGTACTTTTGTACCTGCTACCTATAAAAGGGCCCCGTTTTCAAGCTAACAATTACGCATTCGTTCTGAACTACATCTCACACTAGTCATACTAAAATTTTCAGCTTTGCTGAAATGACGTAGGTTTGCCGGCTCGGGGATCATGGACTATTTCAATTCATTTCGACAAAGCACCTCACGCTTTTTGGCATAGTCGTTGAATATTTAAATTATTTCTCACTTCAAGTAGTTTAGCCTTAAAATTATAACAAATTTTGTTCCTGTATTTTTTGCAACTGGTGGTGAAATTTACTTTTCCTACGACCACATAGGAGAGTAACACATATCGCACTCTCTACTTCCATGGAAAGTGACCTTTATTCTCACGCGTGCGGATAGTACTTTCCGCACTAGTGCGGAAAGTAACTTTCCGCACGGCTGTCAATAAGCCGTCAAACCCGTGAATCCTGTAAGATTTACAGATGTAATTATTGATTGATCTTCCTTATTGATATTATTCACATAAAAACTGGACTAAAAACTGATTATTTGTAGAAAATAAAGAAAAGAAAAAAAAATGTTGACGCCGAGAATCGAACCCACAACATTGCGGTCATCTACCGTATACTCTTCCATCTGAGCTAATTCAGATTTGAATTAACGTTATCAGCGATATGTTCATCTCGTAAGTCGTTTTACATTAATAGAATTATGATATTTCTTGTATTTTCATTTTATTAAAACAAAATTTAGCTATTTTTAAACTTCATATAATCAAAGGATAGCAACGAAAGCTTAAACTGTTAATTTATAATTATTTCAGTAGTTTGTTTTAATACGAACTACCTGTATCTAAGATAGGCAACCAGAGAACCAGACGCGGGCACATTATTTGAAAATTTAAAAAGCTTGAAACAATTCCACGACACAATACCACAAAAAATAGACATTTCGTGATGGTAGGTACATGATCGAAAGTAAAACCTTGTTATATCTCAGAGATGTAATAAAATAGGTGGTCGTAGGAAAAATAGCATACATTACTCGCGCGAAAGTGATTTTTCACCCTTGTGTGATTGCCCACTCGTGTGAAAAATTTCACTTTCCGCACTAGTAATGTAATATACTATTTCATCACCAGTTGCGAAACATTTTACTTTTCGCAACTGGTGATGAAAAGTAAAACATTTGATAATGTCAACAAGTTTTGAAAAGTGCCACTTTAAATGTCAAAATTAGTAAATAGTATATTAAAGTATAAGTGGATAAAAAGGGCTTTAAAACACGCGCGATTTTTCGAGCACGACGGCGCAGCCGGAGTGCTCGAAATAGAGCAAGTGTTTTTAAGACCAGTTATCCACGAATACTTTACGTTATTTTTTTTTATTGGTGCACTTTGAAATCATATATACTGGTATTATTACTACAAATAATAGAAATAAGAACTAATAATGCAAGAAGGTTGAATTCGTGATGTGACATCAGTATACCTTTCGTTGTCATGGAAATGAGAAAACATTCATTTGCAATTTGTTACCAAAGATCAATATTTGTTGTCACCAGAGCTCAAAATGAATTATTCTAATATCGATTTTTTTTGAATAGTGAGGCAGAATCGCGGTTAATACCGCGAAAATCCAGTGATATATATAAAAAAGAATATGAAAAGTTCATCAAATGGAGGAGGAGCACATATAAATGAACGAATTGTGAGTAATATTTTGACGTTACAAGGTACTCCTGTCAGATCAATAATAAAAAATTTGTCATTTAGACTTCACGTTTCTCGATTTGTTGATGTTGTCATGGTTACCTTTAAAAAACGCGCGTTTTTTAAAGTTCGATTTAAACACGCTGAGGCGTGCTTTAAATGGGTAAAAAGGGGCACCAATAAAAAAAAGGAAATTTTACCACCAGTTGCAAAAAAATACAGGAATAAAATTTGTTATAATTTTAAGGCTAAACTACTTGAAGTACTTCTTCACTGCACTAAAAAGTGAAAAATTATTTTAATATTCAAGGACTATGACAAAAAGCGTGGGGTGCTTTGTCGAAATCAATTAAAATAGTCCAAGATCCAGAGCCCGCAAACCTACGTCATTTTAGCAAAGCTGAAATTTTGACTATGAGTATTGTGATGTGTAGTTGAGAACGTATGCGTACTTGTTAGCTTGAAAGCGAGACCCTTTCACAGGTGGCAGGTACAAAAGTACCTAAACAAACTTGATTATTTGCTAGGAAAGTAGTTGTTTTTCGCCTGTGGTCTACCATATTTTTTTAATTTATATTGAATATTTTGTGGAGATGACTTTGAGCATTTCATTTTTTATTTTATTTCACTTTACTTGGCTTTCTTCCTTTTTAACACATATGCTGGTCGAGCGACTGCCGCTCCTACTGAGAAGGAATCTTTTATTTAGAATCCTATCGAGGTAGGAGAAATGTATGGAGTGTTTCTTTCTGTCACTAGGTAACGCCGGTTAAAAGTTATCTTTTCCGGCGTACCTATAGATGTTATAGGCTCGATGGTGATTTTGTTTATGTTGTGTCTCGCTTCGGCCAGAGCTCTGGCTGGTGACTACTCCGTACTGATGAGGGCCAAAAAGCCTGAAACCGGTATGCGGATTGTTAGGCGGACACGACATAAATTAAACACAATCGAACTTATCAGAAAGAAACATTTGCAATCTTTTTCCATTTATATGGAAGTTTGAATGGATTTTCAGGTGAATATCATTCAACGTTCTGCGTGGTATTTGCTAGGAAAGTAGTTGTTTTTCGCCTGTGGTCTACCATATTTTTTCAATGTATATTGATTATTTTGTGGAGATGACTTTGAGCATTTCATTTCTTATTTCTTATTTACGTTAAAGTATGGTAATGCGTTTGATAATTAATGTGGTCCAGTTGGCCGAGCGGTCTAAGGCGCCAGACTAAGCTCTGGATCTCAAAAGTTAGCGTGGGTTCAAATCCCCACGCCTAACGTTTTTTTTTAATTTTTCACTTTGAAATTGAGAAATGGTTTTTTTTTATTTGAATATTTATCGTCGTTGAATATTTAAATTATTTTTTAATTTTTAGTGCGTTAAACGCGTGTTCTTCAGTTTTTTCAAATATATATTTTTTTATATTTCTGACTTGAAAAAGGATCACATTATCAAAATTAAAAAAAATATTGTGTGAAACACGTTGGGAAACACTATTTTTCGTAACTCGCTTTCTTTCGCGGAACTCGCTTTGCTCGTTCCGCAGAAAATCGCTCATTACGAAAAATTGTGCTTTTCCCAACTGGTTGCGCAAATAACTATTACACATCATTCGAATCATGGATGCCGGAACGTATACACGTAACATGGGGTACTTCAAATTCTGGGTTTACTTAGAATAAAAATCTACTCTAAATGAAAATAATTTTTCCATTTATTTTAAGGGGTTACTTTGATCAAGACCTGGGGTAACTTTGATCAAGACCTGGGGTAACATTGATCGGGTGATCAATGCAACCCCATTATAATTATCTTGTTAAATAAATGAAAAATAAATTAATGTTTGTTGTTATTTTTTCTAGAAATGCCTCGAAAGCATAAACGAGTACTCGGCAGTCGACAGTACTTCGATTATACTTCCAAGAAGTTAGAAGAAGCTCTACAAATAATGGTTGAAGGTACCTTCACTATTCGCGAGGGTTCGAGGTGATTTGGAATACATTTCGGTACCCTTTACAATGAATATAAAGGAGAACATGGGGGAACACCCAACTATTTTCAGTGAACAAGAGGAATTTGCCATCCTTCAATCAGCGGCAAAGTGTTCGGATTAGGGTTTTCCATTGGATCTTATAGACTCAAGGATCATGGCAAAGTATTATTTGTACAAGAAAGGTAGAACGGTTGACATTTTTTAAAACAATGTTCCTGGAGTTATCTGGACATACAGCTTTACTAACAAAAAAAACGTAAGGACAAAGACTGTTCACCAACATAAAACTAGCGAGAGCAGCATTATCAAGAGAAACTCTAGGAGCGTTTTAGGCAACTTGGAAAACACAAAACCTACCAAGTTCAAACATATTCAATTATGATGAGTCAAATTCATCTGATGACCCTGGAAAAAACCGAGGAGTTTAAAGACGTGGAGTAAAATACCCGGAGATGGTTATGAACCTCTCGAAGAGCTGCACAACAGGCATGATATGTGGTTCGGTTGAAGGTACCTCGGTACCTTCCTGCGTCGTATTCAAGGGAATGGTCCTCGAGGGCTTCCATGTTGTGACAAGCCATGTTGCAACTTGGGCACAACGTTTAATCAAACGGCAAGCGGACGGATGGATGGAGCTACTTTCTGTGATTGGTTTATGCTCTTTAGCTTTAGTTCAGTCCCATACTCCACTCAACCGTGTCAGCCGCTAAATGTTGGGCCAAGCCAATGGAAGAAGCTTGGTTGTACTACACTATCGGAATGGAAATTACAAAATACACGACTGTCAATGGTTCCCAAAGACACATTGGTTAACCTTCTAAAGAAAACTTTGTATAGTTAGTCAACCAAGAGAAGAAACATACCATCAGCAATTAGACGAATTAGTCGATAGTTGCACTAACTGCACTGATTTGGAGAGTTGAGTTGGCCACAGAGGTCTATATGTTTCAGTCAATACGTTTCGGTCAATATGTTTCAGACAATAATAAGTTTTGGCAAAGTTTTCTTCGCAACGTGAAAAGAAAACAAACAAATAAATGTGAAAGATAATGGAAGTCGATCCAGAAATAATAATTGTCGTTGGGATGAAATCCATTAGAAAAAATGGGAGATATTTGAAGTTATTTTTGTAATTTTCATTATATTTCATTATTTATTTATTTGTATATCAAAGAATGATCCCTGTTTGTTCCTGAGAGTTCCTGTGCCTCATTATTGGCCTTAATAATGTAAGAGAAAAATTGTTTTTGTTGTTGTTGGGATGAAATCCATTAGAAAACATAGGAAAAACTCCAGACTTATTACCAAACAATGCTCCTTTTTTGTTCCTGATAGTTTCTGGGCCTTAGTTTTGGCCTTATTGATGTAAGAGAGTTCATATTTTTGTCAATTCAAATTATTTTACTAGTAAAAATGATGTTTTTATTGGGTCATTAATGAGGTTGATTTCGTATTCCGTATAAAACACAACGGCGATCAAAGTATCACCAAAAATCAGTACATCTTTGATCACATCATCTTGTTTCGGTACTGTTTCAATTAAATAATAACGCTGTTAATTGGTGGCAGGTATGACATAACCCATTTGAGACAGAAGACCCCAAATTTCAATGGGTACGGAAACTGCTCAAATTCAACACTATTGGATGAGTTCAATATTCCTCAAATATTATACCTTGTGTTCATATATTGTACCACAGTTAACTGGTGTTACATAAAAGATTGATATTTTCTAAAAAAACACACTTTCTAAATTGATATTATTTTTATAATTCATTTCTCTGCCATAGTAACTATGTTGGAAGTATTGAAATTAATTGAATGCCAAGGAGTATCGTTTTCCATAAAAGTCCTAACAACACTCGAATTTGTGGTATTTGGAATTCAGGTCACATAAAAGTTCATATACAGTGTCATACATAAAGTTCGCAACATATGGAATTTTTTTAAATTAATAGATGTAATGAAAATTTGACTTCGCAGTTAGTTTGTGCTTGAAAAATGAGTAAAAAACAGTTTCTTTTTTTGTCCTGTGCTACTCTAAACCTGTCAAATTTGACATTTTTTTCAAAAATCCTAAAAAAAATCTGTTTTTTTTGGAAATTTCGAAAAATGTCGAGGAAAAAAGTTGCTCAGTTTCCAATTTTATACCTTTGCTCCAAATTTGGACTCTCTACTGTCACTTCAATTTTTTTTCCATTTTTTTTTTATTTTTCATACTTCGTTCTACCGATTCGAACGAAACATTGCCTTGATAACCTTCAACAAGGCTGAACAAAATCACAGCACAATTACATGGGAGCTTCTTGCGATTTCATAGGCAACTTAATATTCGGTCCATATTTATATGGCCGAAAATCTACCATTTATAGTGGGTGTTCTCTATAAACCCAACACGATGGAGACTCAAAAATCTCGGAGTAATCGGCCTTAGCACTGTGCAGGGGGCTCCACAGGGCTGGCCCAACCCCTTCCCAGTCACTTACTGGTGGTTACAAATGACTACTGAACCAAAATACTGAAGGGGAATGAGGACAACTCTAGGCTTTCTTGGTTTCTTTCAGGGTACTGGAGAGGATGCGGTTCCGAGCATTCTACAGTATCGGAAGAGAACTCTTCAGGGTACCTAACAAACGATAAGCGCCATGCAGAAGAACCTTCAACACCGCAAGGTAGCCACGGTAGTACTTGCACAGTTGCTAGGAGGGAACTCGAAGTAGCCCTCAATCCCATCCTTAAATAAACGATTTGGAATCGTCTACGCATAATCAAATGCCATAATTTATAAACCATGGTTGATAAGTTTTCCAAGAAGTGCTAGACCTACTCCTTGGTATGCAACACTGCAATTCATATTATGAGAGCACTCAGAGTTTTTAGCTCATTATGGCTCGCCCTAATAACTAGTACTCGATTACAGCTCAGAACTGCAAAAAACAAATCATTCAAGAGTTTGCCACATTAAAATGATTCCACTACACTAACTCAATTAACTTATTATAATATAATATAAAAAAATCGAAAAGATTAAAATATTTTAGAAAAGCCCTATAAATTTCTCCCCTACACCACACATTCGGCAATCAAACAACGTCCTATAGATGTAATTTCTGACCATATAGTTTCCAACAGTCCTTTCGACATCGAAGTCACTGAAAAATTCTACTCGGATTAAAACCAACACAAATAATGCACCACAACAATTTATAAACAATCAAATAAATAAATATCTGAACGAGCAAAGAAATAACTAGCGAATGTGACTTGAAACCGTCATTAGCTCCCAAACTATGACACATGTACTATGAATTATAAAAAAATAGAGCAGGAAATAAAACCCTTTGAACAAAATAAATATATAAAAGAGAAAAAAATGTCGAATTCAGAAAGTCAAAGTATCATTGATTAACTGCAAATCTACTACAAGTACAAAACGGAAATTGCAAACCTTTATCTACAAAAAAAAAAGTTGAGAGGACCTTCATCTCCCAAAAAAGTAATTAATAGCTTTACACGTTGCTGTTTGCCCTGACAGCTGCCAAGAAGGGTTCAGAAATCAAAATAACGGGTTTGGAATCTGATCCTGGCATATCACCATATGAATTGGGAGATGCCAAACTAGAAATGATCTGAAAGATAAGTGCCATGTGAAGTGGAATGAATAGAAAAATCGAATTAAACGGTTTTCTTCACATAAAGGATTCAATATAAAATTGAACCAGAAATTGGTAGATCTCAGGTGAAAAACAACTACTTTCTTGGCAAATACCACGCAGAACGTTGAATGATATTCACCTGAAAATCCATGCATACTTCCATATAATATCAATGGACATTGAATGCAAATGTTTCTTTCTGATAAGCTCGATTATGTTTAATTTATGTCGTGTTCACCTAACAATCCGCATACCGGTTTCAGGCTTCTTGGCCCTCATTTTTTCTATTCATTCCACTTCACATGGCACTTATCTTTCACTATATGCTAGACGGGCTTGCCACTCCTACTGAGAAGGAATCTTTTATTTAGAAACCTATCGAGGTGGGAGATTTTCGGAGTGTTTCCTTCTGTCACTAGGTACCGCCAGTTAAAGTTCATTTTTTCCGGCGTACCTATAGGTGTTACAAGCTTGATGATGGTTTGTTTACGTTGTGTCTCACTTCAGCCAGAGTTCTTTGGACCTTTGGCTGGTTGACTACTCCGTACTGATGAGGGCCAAGAAGCCTGAAACCGGTATGCGGATTGTTAGGTGAACACGACATAAATTAAACATAATCGAGCTTATCAGAAAGAAACATTTGCATTCAATGTCCATTGATATTATATGGAAGTATGCATGGATTTTCAGGTGAATATCATTCAACGTTCTGCGTGGTATTTGCCAGGAAAGTAGTTGTTTTTCACCTGAGATCTCCAATTTTGGTTCAATTTTAATTAATCCTTTTGTGAGACCTTTAATTCGTTTTTCTATTCATTCCACTTCACATGGCACTTATCTTTCACTATATGCTAGACGGGCTTGCCACTCCTACTGAGAAGGAATCTTTTATTTAGAAACCTATCGAGGTGGGAGATTTTCGGAGTGTTTCCTTCTATCACTAGGTACCGCCAGTTAAAGTTTATCTTTTCCGACGTACCTATAGGTGTTACAAGCTTGATGATGGTTTGTTTACGTTGTGTCTCACTTTAGCCAGAGTTCTTTGGACCTTTGGCTGGTTGACTACTCCGTACTGATGAGGGCCAAGAAGCCTGAAACCGGTATGCGGATTGTTAGGTGAACACGACATAAATTAAACATAATCGAGCTTATCAGAAAGAAACATTTGCATTCAATGTCCATTGATATTATATGGAAGTATGCATGGATTTTCAGGTGAATATCATTCAACGTTCTGCGTGGTATTTGCCAGGAAAGTAGTTGTTTTTCACCTGAGATCTACCAATTACTGGTTCAATTTTATATTGAATCCTTTATGTGAAGAAAACCGTTTAATTCGATTTTTCTAGAAATGATCTATCATACTTTTATGCTTTTTTCAATCTCAATCCATTGCAAAACAAATTATGCATAATCAATAAAAAACATAAAAAATATTCAGGATGAAAACAAACTTTCTCCGGAGAGCTGAGAAATGTTGATGCATCAAATCAGGTTACTATAATTGAATTTACCACACTCGCATCAAGTAACTTGTATGCCGAAGATAGTAAAAGGTACGATAACGTCATTGAAACTCAAAATTAATCAAGAAAACATTGTACAAGTACCCTGAACGAGCAGATTTCGCTGATAGTGAAATGATTAACAACCACAATAGTGCATTAACCTCAGTAAAACAAAACAAGAAGCAAATAGCGGAAAAGATTAACGAACTCAACTCTGGGTTGGACAATATAATTTACGATTTTGAAGTTTATTTGACTGCTGATCAGGTCATTACCATACTTGACATACTTAACAAAATTATATCAATCTAGTAACAGTTGTCATTTTTTCTTATCGACCGAAAACATTTCATTCAATATTCTGAAGTACGAAGTTCTCAAGATACACTCTTTAAAATATACTCTCTGAATGAATCATTATTCGAGAACTATTCTTCTGATATTCATGAATATTATGAAATTCAGGAAGTAGAATCATGATATTAGAATGATTATTTTTTCGTGTAATTTTTAACCAATCAGAACGTTCAATTTAGTTAAGTTACCTTGTATAATTTCGATAATACCTGATTATACATAGAGTAGCTCCACCAATTTAAAATTTTACAAACATTTCATTTCCGTAGTAATCAAATCGACATCAATATACAACAATACACAAACTAACAGGACCGTAAAATTTTGACGTTTGTCAATAATTGTTCAAAAATGAGTCGATTCGGAGATTTATCATTAAATGCAATAGACGAAAGTATACAAAATACTGAGCCTCATAATACAGTGAAAACAAAAAAGTACGTATGGAAACAATTTCTTGCGTTTTGTAGTGAAAGGAAACTATGTATAAATGAATCAATTTCCACTGAAATGATAGCATCCATTTTGAAAGATTGGGCTTTCAATATGCTGAAGGGTAATGGAGAAAATTATAAAAAAAATGTGGTTGAAACGATGTGGAACGTAACGGAATGAGTTTATTAGAGTAATTGATCAATTCTCTAGTTCCATATTTTTAGCCGCACGAAACGCAAGAAATTCAAAAAGAAGGGAACTTCAAATGTTACCGGACAAGAGAAAGGTTAGTGCATCAGCATTTAAAGATACCGAGTACATAGCAATGATAGAAGCGTGGGATAAAAATACACCGGAAGGATTACAAATAAAAAAAACTTAATTGCTTCTGTAGAACTTGCGTGTAGAGAAAATGAAGGAGCGTCATGCTTGACTCATTATTTTCAAAAGGAAACTGGAAATGATGATACTCCAACTGGTAAAATACAATATAATCCTATTTTTACCAAAACCACACAGGGAGGAGCAAAACCGTGTGCTAATAATAAATGGCTTGTACCCAACCATAATGAAGTAAGTCGTTGTCCAGTGAGACTTCTAGATAAACTAATGATAAAAAGAAGCGAAAACATCAATATTAAAACAGATATGTTATTTTTGACAGTGAATCCTAACTGGAGAAAACAAAAAACCTTGGCTGGTACAAAAATATCCAATTGGGGTGAAATTGTAAATGGACCAAAAGTCTGGAATTGGCCAATTTGAATATGACAAACAAAACATTTTCAAATCATTCTCACCGAGCCACTGCTGTTTCACAATTGGCAAAAGCAGGTGTATCGTAACAAGAACTTATTAAAATAACAGGACATGGTAATAGCAATTCTATCAAACCCTACCTAGAGTTAGATGAACAACATCACCAAAACATAATAAATAAGATGATAACCAATTTTAAAAACGCTACAGGTTCAAGTAATAACACCTTCGGTATTTCCAGCACTTCAATGAGCAGAAAATAAATCAGTTAAAAAAAACGTAATAATTGCAATTTTCCTCGTACCAATTTGTATTTAAATTAATAAATTGTTTATATTTACTTAATTTACTCAAAACATAATCGTATCAAATACAATACGTACATCAAAATAAATACGGTTATACATCTCAAACTTCCTGCATAATTACAAATCGTGTCAGTCTGACAAAATAATCCTCCCGCTTCGCGGTCGGATTATTTAAACTGACGAACTGACACTCTTTGTAGTTATGCAACAAGTTATCGATGTATAACCTGATTATTTTGAAGTACTTACAGTATTACTACTGATAATATTGTTTTCATTATTCACTTCCCAATTACGCTTCCCGAAACTTACTCATACTTTCATTTTCATTCAATAACCACGAAAAATTATCCTTATACCACCCAAACCTTTTCTGGTAATGATATATGATCATTCTGAGTACGAGGAAAAAAGTGCAAAAATACTTATATACTTTACATGTGTATCAATTAATCGTCACTTCAAGCCAGAATATTGTGTTCATTAACTCCTTCAGCTGAAAAACGAGGAACTGATCTCATGCGAGTTCACTTTCATAGAAATGAAACAAGAAATCATCCAACCAATCAATACAGTCCACTACATAGTGGTATTTCCAGAAAATATTGAATTGAAGACGAACTGTTCAAACACATACCTGACCACATTATCGGATTACCCTCAGCATGTCGCTTCCAAACATACATATATGCATATAATAATAATAAAATACTTTATTGCCATAACATCAACGAAGGACATAGCACGTCAAAAAAGTTTACATTTCATTACAATCAGGTGAACACTCAGTTTGTGTTACAAATTAAATATACAAATTGGATATTACATGTATCAATTTTCAGTGAATCAGGAAAGTTATATCGAGACTCATCACGAACTGTCGGAAGAGTAATAGGCTTTAGTTTTTAGGTACTTGACTAAGCGTCTGAATTTCTTCATGTAGATGTTTTAATATCATTTGGAAGAGATTTGTATGCTTTAATAGCTCTATAGTGTAGCCCTTTTGAAAAAAAAATATGTATTGTGTTTTGGTATGCTCAGTTCATTTCTGCTCTGGTACTGATGGTCATTTGGGTGTGTTTCTTTGCAAAAGTTACTAATTGTAAAAAGTATAGGGATGGTACAGTTAATATATATATAATATTTCAAAGTGTGGTGTGCATGAAGATCCATAGGGTAATTTTAGTTTGGAGCGAATAATGTTCTATTGAGTTTTAAATATTTTGTTTGATACAGTGGATGATCTCCAGAAAATTATACCATATTGTATGACAGATTGGACATGAGCAGAGTAGTATATCTTCAGGCTATTTAGTGAAACTTGATCTCGTATTGCCCTTATAACTCCGGCTCTTGACCAAACTCTAAAGTTCAGAATATTCACATGGGAGTCTCATCTCATATGACTGTTTACTGTGACACCTAGGAATTTGATTTCAATGATTTCTGGAATAGATTTGTGGTTTAATTTGACTATTTAGAGAGATTCCGAAGGATATGAGCCCTGTTTTGTCTGTGTTGAG
Organism: Gonioctena quinquepunctata; assembly: GCA_018342105.1. Lineage (NCBI taxonomy): Eukaryota > Metazoa > Arthropoda > Insecta > Coleoptera > Chrysomelidae > Gonioctena > Gonioctena quinquepunctata. Next base: position 26,370 of record JAFIRS010001905.1, on the reverse strand, counting down.
TTTAAGTTCGTTGTCAGCAGACCATTTGACCATCTTTTCTGCTATCCCAGTTAGATCCTCAGCAAGTGCTCCCGAGTCACACCCAGAAATTATTACAGAATCGTCATCTACAAATTGATACACAAGTCCTGGGCTGAGTGATTGTGGAAGGTCATTGACATATACTAGACAAAGAATTGGTCCTAAGATAGACCCTTGTGGGACCCCTTGAGTTATTGGATTTCTATCAGCCTGAACTGATATATTATTTTGTGAGATATCTAAGATTTGGTATCTTCCAGACAGATATGATTTGATAAGATCATGTGATTTTCCTCTGATTCGATATTCTTCTAGTGTGTCTAATAATATTGTACGATTTACCAAGTCGAAGGCCTTTGGAAGATCGAAATACAACCTCCCTACTCTTTTGCTTGCATTAATATTCTCCGTGATTTCTGTTATTGCATTATGAATTGCGAGTTCAGTTGACTTTCCTTGCCTAAACCCAGATTGTTGTGGAACAAGTATGTTTAGATTTATGAATGTGATTAGTCGCTTATAAATTACTCTTTCAAAAATATCTGAAAGTGAAGGCAAAATGAACACGGGCCTGTAGTTATTTGAATCTGTTTTAGAACCTTTTTTGTGGATCGGTATTACTCCTGCTATTTTCAACTCTGCTGTACTTCGTTCAGAATGTTAAATATTTCTGTATAGGTAACTGGGTCTGAAAAGATTGTACCATTGTTGTGGACTACCTCTGAGCTATTGTTATTGCATGTTTGAAGTGTAAAATGGTTGTTAAAGTTTGGGATCAGGGGTGGCCCATCGAAAACGTACCGCAAGGCATTACAGCGTGGGAAATAATGTTTTGGAAAAATCCAAGAACACGTCAAGATTGTTTGTCAGGGAGACATATTTTGTCGCAAAAAGCATAGTAAAACCTTCAACCCCCTAAGTAGGGGTGTCATCACAAAAAAAAAACAAATGGGAAGGGGGGTCAAGTGATACCTCATTAGAAGGGGCTTGTCATTTCCTATACAGTGCTGCCTGGTTTTTGAAAATCGATCCACTCTTTTAGAAAATATGGAGCGTTCAAACTCCAACAATAATGTGTGACGAAAAATGCAAAAATCGATGCAATTGTACTTTAAAACTCATTTATTAGTCAAGTAAATGCTCGAATTGCTGTCCGCCAACCTGCATACAGTGGTACAAGTTATTTTCAAACCGTCGTCGTACATTCTGGAGCATTTGAGGTGTCACTTCGCGACATACGTTAATAATTCTTCTTTGCAACTCTTCTAATGTGTCTGGTGGTGTTTTGTAAACCAAGCTTTTTAGGTGTTCCCACAAAAAAAAATCTGAAGGACTCAAGTCGGGTGACCGAGGTGGCCATTCAATTGTGCCCCGTCGTCCTATCCATCGTTCTGGAAACGTGTCATTTAAATAATTGCGCACATTTTGGGAGTAATGCCGAGGAGCTCCGTCTTGTTGGAACATCAGTTCCTGTTCATTGTATGCGGGATCGTTCTCAATGATATTTGTTAGAGCTGGGACGATGGGATTTTTGTAGTAAATCCAAGTACATATTGCCTGTTGAATTTCCAGGAAGGAAAAGAAGTCCTACAATGGAATTTCCAAAAATACCAGCCGACACATTTAACGTCTGGGGGTGTTGCGTGAGTGACTCGTGGAAAATCCTTGGACTGGTGTCAGCCCAGTTTCGGCAATTGTGGCGATTCACTAAGCCATTTAGGAAGAAGGAACATTCGTCCGAAAAACACACATTAAATATGAAATCACCATTGTTTAACGCTCGCTCACTCATAACTTCGCAAAATTGTGAGCGACGATCAAAGTCGTCTTCATTTACTTCGTGCACTAAGCGAATTTTATAAGAATGGAATTTGTATTTTTTTAATACCCGTTGGACACTAGTACGAGACACACCCGTCGCAATGGCCAATTGTCTTGTACTTTAGCGTACTATCTACTGCAACTTGCCCCAATACTGCTATCTTCGTAGGTTCATTTAGTACTCGATTTTCAAGCTGCCTCTATGAACTGAACCTGTTTCGCGAAATTTTGTCAGAGGTATGTTTGTCAGGATGCCGTTGGTTAAACAACCCCGCGACCCGATTTCCACATTCATCGTTTTTGAAAAAATGCTCAATAATTTCCACTCTTTCTGCAATTGAATACACCATAATGATAAATTTTAAAGTCAACAATTTTTAAACACGTTAACCACGACAGGTATCTAGCAACTACTTGACCTAATTTAAACGTGCAGAAAGAAACCAGATAATTTTTTACTCACTAAAATGAGCCAAAAAAATCTGCAAATCGGCAAAAACAGCGAATTTATTCGAAGGAATGTATTTCAATAATACCTGCGATGAATTTTGAAGTACAATTGAATCGATTTTTGCATTTTTCGTCACACATTATTGTTGGAGGTTCAACGCTCCATATTTTCTAACAGAGTGGATCAATTTTCAAAAACCAAGCAGCACTGTATAGGGAATGACAAGCCCCTTCTAATGAGGTATCACTTGACCCCCCTTCCCATTTGAAAAAATGTTTGGGATGACACCCCTGCTTGGGGGGTTGAAGGTTTTACTATGCTTTTTGCGTCAAAATGTGTCCCCCTGACAAACAATCTTGACGTGTTTTTGGATTTTGTCAAAACATTCTTTCCCACCCTGTAATGCCTTGCGGTACGTTTTCGATGGGCCACCCTGTATATTATTGCTTACAGTTTTGATTTTCATGCAGCCGTTGTTTGTGATTGGTCATTAATATTTTTTTTAATGTTCCAAATTGTTTTTGACTTATTTTTAGAGTTAGATATACAATATTGTTTATTGATCTTTTATATTCTGAGAGATACTTCCTGTAGGCGCCCTTCTCTTGTTTATATTTTATCTGAACTTATACGCATCTAGTTTCAATATAAAGCTCGAATAGATCGCGAACATAGGTGGCATATTTTTTTTAATTCGGCGCTTATTCATTTCTCAGTTCTTGAATATTCTTTACAATGAGTCAGTGGGAAGGCTATGTCAAAATGGTAATATAGAAGTTATTGTATTTACTATTGGAGTACATTGCGTGGTGAACATCTTCCCATGTTTCGTTTGACAGTGCTGTGATGAATCTTGATATGTTTGTCTGGGTAAAGAATCGTTTCTTCAGTAACTATGCTTATTTATATAGGGAACTCTAATTGAGGGCATACACGATATATCTGAAAAGGTCGCAGTGAAGTGGCTCCTAGCCCATAAGCCCCGTACAAATCTAATGTAGTACCTCAATTGAATTAGGATACTTCTCATCGGGATAAAATTAAAATGATTGAAAAGTTACTGTGAAATATGGGTGTTATAGCTCGATTGTAAACACGCGTCATCTGACTATTCTTCGTTTAAGAAAAACAGTATATTTTGCAAATAACGTGCTTCTGAAATTATGTACTTCAATCCCTCAAACATTTTTGTATCAATCTTGGCTCCTACTTGAAACCAATACTTATGTAATGAATTACTACGTTTCATGCAGTACTGAGGACAAATAAATCTTTATTGAATGTTTCGTTCATTTGTAGCAAGTGGGTCACTACTGAGTAACGGTTAACTGATGCATGCAAATATAATATAATTTTTTTTTATTGGTGCCCCATTTTACCCATTTAAAGCATGAATCAGCGTGTTTAAATCGAACTTTAAAAAACGCGCGTTTTTTAAAGTTACCATGGCAACATCAACAAATCGAGAAACGTGAAGTCTAAATGACAAATTTTTGATTAGTGATCTGACAGGAGTACCTTGTAACGTCAAATTAAATATTACTAACAACTCGTTCATTTATATGTGATACCTCTTGCTCCTCCATCCATTTGATGAACTTTTCATACTCTTTTTTATATATATCACTGGATTTTCGCGGTATTAACCACGATTCTGCCTCACTATTCAAAAAATCAATATTATAATAATTCATTCTTGAGCTCTGGTGACAACAAATATTGATCTTTGATAACAAATTGCAAATGAATATCTGTTTTTCTCATTTCCATGACAACGAAAGGTATACTGATGTCACATCACGAATTCAACCATTTTGCATTATTAGTTCTTATTTCTATTTTTTGTAGTAATAATACCAGTATATATGATTTCAAAGTGCACCAATAAAAAAAAATTGCGTAAAGTATTCGTGGATAACTGGTCTTAAAAACACTTGCTCTATTTCGAGCACTCCTACTGAGCCGTCGTGCTCGAAAAATCGCGCGTGTTTTAAAGCCCTTTTTATCCACTTATACTTTAATATACTATATTCTTACTGTATCGTGAATGATTTAGTGGTGATTACGTAATAACCACCCAGTCGAATAGTATGTTATTATTATATATATAAATATATATATATATATATATATATATATATATATATATATATATATATATATATATATATATATATATATATAATATATATATATATATATATATATATATATATATATAAATATATATATATATATATATATATATGTAGAAGGGTGGTCTTGTGACTGGACTAGTTGAAAATAACTACGTATTTGAAATAAACTTAGTAGAAAGTGGTTGCAGTGAAATTTAATGGCCGGTGAATAAAGAAACTCGCCCCTTCTTATTTTGTCAAGCTTTCGAAAATTTTAATTTTCATTATCAAGACAGCTGTGAAAAAAGGAAAACACAAGCGAAATACAATTTTAAACACATTTTAAATGAAACTTACTAAGGTGAGGTTAAGTGAAGACAGCGAACTAATCATCATTATGTGGTGAGCAGTTGTTTTGTTTTTGTTTTTGAAATCACGTAAAAGAAAACACTATAAAACACTACTAGCTATAAAGATAAAATTGAACAATTGTAAAAAGCACACATTGTTTGAGAACAAAATTTAAAACAATTTAAAGTTTGACAGGACAAGACCGCATGGTTGATGCATGACTGAAAATGGAATGGTGGATGACAGGAAGTGCAAGACAGAAGATGTCACCTATCATATGTCAATATCAAGCTGTCATGGGAGAAACATGTGTTCTGTCCACAAGGAAAAAGGAATAATACCAATATCTTTGAAAAAAATTACCAAATGAGAGAAGAAAGCAAAAAATAATAAGCAATTTTAACAATTAATTGTAAATGACGCTTAGGTTAGAAATATCAGAACGTTTGTTCATGGCATTGGGTTCATTTTTTATGAATACCATTTCAAGGAACTTCCTTTTGTGGTAGCTGTTCTCTACTGCTAAAATGGAAGGGTTATTAAAGTTACTAAAATGATTAGAATTAATATTGTGTTCAGCTAGAGCACAACTATTTTTTTTTATTTCAAAAACAAAAACAAGAAAAATGGCTACCACATAATGATGATTAGTTCGGTGTCTTCACTTAACCTCACCTTAGTAAGTTTCATTTAAAATGTGTTTAAAATTGTATTTCTTCACTGGTGTTTTCCTTTTTTCACCGCTGTCTTGATAATGAAAAGAAACATTTTCGAAAGCTTGACAAAATAAGAAAAAGTTTTTCTTTATTCACCGGCCACTAAATTTGACTGCAACCTCAAGGAATATCCTTTCTACTAAGTTTATTTGAAATTCATAGTTATTATATATATTATATATATATATATATATATATTATATATATATATATATAAATATATATTACATAAGGAGGTATCTCCTTTTTTCGAAAATTTTTCGGCGTTGTCAAGTTATTGCTGAAAGTAAGAAAATCTTCGGAAAAACAGACCACCACAAATGCCATCATAAAAAATGTATGGATAAAATTTAAGCAGAATTATTTGAGACATGCAACACCAAGAGTGAGTTGAAATGTCGGAATGGACTGAAAATTACATTTATCAAACAGGACATTTTATACAGAGGCATTAACTTGACAAACTTCGAATATCAAAAACTTGATTTTTTTAAATGAAATACCCAGTATGTTATGTCACCATTTTGAAGAACTACTTTATTCCTACAATTTTTGTTAATATGACTTAGCCCCTAAAATTGACAGATTTTGTGAAATTTGCAATTTCATTTTATTTCGACTAAAACTGCATGTTTATCACTTTAATATTTACAAAATTCAAGAACTAACAGTTTTCCATAGGTTATGCTCCGTACAAAACGCTTACTTAACCACAGACAATATCTACAGTGCTAAAATAATATTAACCGGTTGCTTGTAAACTGGTTCATGATGCGCAAATAAATGCGTCATGCAGTAAGGCAAGTGGTGGTTCTCGTGTGCGCCATGCGCAATGAAACTGTTATGAAAGTGGGCTATAAATTTGACATTCAATGATCGATAAGTTTTGGCATAAAACAAAAATTACTGTCATATAATTTTGTATCTATCGCTTTATAATAAGAAGCATTTGAAATGGATTTCTCCACCGAAGAATTGACCGATATGATTTTTGTACTGAAGGCAAGTGATAAAAACTGTTTATTAGCGACCAGAATTTATAATAAACGATATCCAGACAGGCGACAACCCAGAAAAGAAGCGTTTGAAAAGTTGCTTCTTCGATTTACTCGAACAGGAAATGTCGCATATGAAAAAATAGAAAGAACCAAAACTGCATTAACTGAAGAAACTGAAATGACTGGCCTCTTGGAAGTTATAGAAGATCCTCATATCTTGCATAGAGAAATATCCAAACAAACTGACATAAGCCGGACTGTCATACAAAGAATTTTGTAAAAGAATAAGTTTCATCCGTACCGTTTTCAGTTACATCAAGAGTTATTAGATGATGATTTTGAGATAAGAGTACATTTTGTGAATGGGCTCAGCAACAGTTGCTACAAGACAGATATTTTTCAAATTATGTTTTATTTTCCGATGAAGCAACATTTCATAAAAATGGGTTTGTAAATAGACATAATTTCCATTATTATTCAACAGATAACCCCCCTTTCTTTCGAACCACCAGTCAGACAAAGTGGTCCCTAAATGTATGGGGTGGCATAATTGGAAATTTCATCGTTGGGCCATATTTCTTTGAGGGAAGAGTTAATGGCTTGATTTACCTCAATTTTTTGGAAAACCAGATACCACAATTAAGTAATCATTTACCCATTCGAATCAAACGAAGAATGTGGTATTTACACGACGGAGCACCTGTTCACCACACTGTTCCTGTTAATAATTATGTAGACACTGCATTTCCCAGAAGATGGATAGGAAGATGAGGTCCTTTCAAGTGGCCACCTCGCTCACCAGATTTGACAAAAATGGATTTTTTTATGTGGGGCTACGTTAAAGATCAAGTTTATAGAACACTCCCATCTACAAAGGTGGATATGAAAAATAGAATTAGGGACGTATTCCAAAATATTCCAGTCAGCATGTTGAGGCAAGTTAATGAAGAATTTCAACCGAATACATTATTGTTTGGAAGTAGCCGGTGGTCACTTTGAGCAGTTGTTATAAATTTCTAATCTATTTTTTTGTTATCGTTTCAATTATTTACTCTCATAAATAAAAAAATAAAAAAAGTTTTTGCCGTTTACCAGCTGTCCTCCCCTTATGAACGGGCAGCCCTCAGAAGTCGGAACTTGTGCGAGCCAAGTATTAACGAGGTCTTACGTTTTAACGTGCGATTCCTAGCACTTTCTCTCAGAAAAAAGATTCTGCAGTCGCTAGGCTTTGAACCCACACGACTGGCAGATAGAATGATTAAAAAGCGATGCTTCTAACAACACGGCTACCTGGTCCTAAATACTTCAACGAAAACATGTTTTCCAGACTTTTCCCAACCGATTTTCAGTTTGAAGTTTGACATTGCAATTATGTTAAATCAGTAACAGTAACTAAGTAACAAAATCCTAGCTGGCCTTATGTAAATAGAAAGAGAATTTTTGACAAATTGAAAATTGAATTGCAAATTTCACAAAATCTGTCAATTTTAGGGGCTAAGTCATATTAACAAAAATTGTAGGAATAAAGTAGTTCTTCAAAATGGTGACATAACATACTGGGTATTTCATTTAAAAAAATCAAGTTTTTGATATTCGAAGTTTGTCAAGTTAATGCCTCTGTATAAAATGTCTCAAATAATTCTGCTTAAATTTTATCCATAAATTTTTTATGATGGCATTTGTGGTGGTCTGTTTTTCCGAAGATTTTCTTACTTTCAGCAATAACTTGACAACGCCGCAAAATTTTCGAAAAAAAGAAATACCTCCTTATGTAAAACATTTTGCTCAGTTCAACGGCAAAAAAATTTACAGGTGGGTCCATTTAAAAAAATGATGATTTGTATTGCCCCGCTTCGAAGGAACACTCTGTATATTCCACAATATTTTTAAAATAGGCAACAAAGTAAACCATTTAACTTTTATCATCATACTCCTCATTATAGGCGAGATACCGTACTTCCTCACACTAATGGGCCACCCTGTATATATAATTCTACTGTACGTGTGTGGCACTGAACTCCTCCTAAACGGCTGGACCGATTTGAATGTTTTTTTTTTTTGTATGCGTCTGGGTGGCCCTGGATGGTTTAGATTCACAAATCAGCCCGGCAGATGGCGCTGCAGTCGGTATCATAAAAGGCTGGACCGATTTGAATGCATTTTTTTTCTATGCGTTTGGGTGGCGCCCTGGATGGTTTAGATTCACAAATCATCCCCCTAAATGTTAAGGGTCATCCCCCTTAATTTTTATTTTTATTTTTTGGAAAAAAAAAATTGTTTTCATTTTTTTATGATACAGCATTCAAAAATACATACAACCCTAAATTTTCACCCTTCTGATCGTAGATCGTATTTTTTTCGCACGATCTTCATTTTTATTTTGTCATATTTCATAATACTCTTAATTTCCACCCTTCTACGATCAACCCTTTTTTTTTTATAGAAAAAACGGGATAACAGGAAAACGGGATAACGGGAATAACGGGATAACGAAAAAACGGGATGACAGGATAAGGGGATAAGGGGAAAACGGGATAACCGAATAAAGAAAAAATGGGATAACAAGAAAACGGGATAACTGGATAATTGGATAACTGGATAACAGGATAACGGGATAACGAAAAAACGGGATGACAGGATAAGGAGATAACGGGAAAACGAAATAACGGGATAAATAAAAAACGGGATACCAGGAAAAGGGATAACGGGAATAACGGGATAACGGGAATAACGGGATAACGAAAAAACGGGATAACAGGATAGGGGGATAAGGGAAAAACGGGATAAAGAAAAAATGGGATAACAGGAAAACGGGATAATGGGATCACGGGATAACGGGAATAACGGGATAACGAAAAAACGGGATGACAGGATAAGGGGATAACGGAATAAAGAAAAAAAGGGTAACAGGAAAATGGAATAACGGGAACACGAGATAACGGGACAACAGGAAGCGGAAGGAGTCAAAAGCATAATCTAGATGGAACAACATAAAGGAAAACATAGAAAAAAAGAAATTCTACGCGGACGAGAGTTTTCGGGAAAAACATTTTAGGGAACACAGATATTTGGACAGGACAACGTCTGTCGGGTCCGCTAGTATATATATATACATATATATATATATACATATATATATATATATACATATATATATATATATATATATATATATATATATATATATATATATATATATAAATATATATAAATATATATAATAATAATAATAAATGTCTTTATTACCAATTAATAAAGGATAAGATTACATTTAATTCATATAGTTAGGGCGAGATTCAGTTTGTATGTTATAATAAATATAGTGCAATATGAAACATATATTAGCACTAGCGGACCCGACAAACGTTGTCCTGTCCAAATTTCTATGTTCCCTAAAATGTTTTTCCCGAAAACTCTCGTCCGCGTAGAATTTCTTTTTTTCTATGTTTTCCTTTATGTTGTTCCATCTAGATTATGCTTTTGACTCCTTCCGCTTCCTGTTGTCCCGTTATCTCGTTTTCCCGTTATCCCATTTTCCTGTTACCCCTTTTTTCCGTTATCCCGTTATCCCCTCATCCTGTGATCCCGTCATCCCGTTTTTTCGTTATCCCGTTATTCCCGTTATCCCATTATTCCGTTTTCCCGTTATTCCCGTTATCCCATTATTCCGTTATCCTGTTATCCCATTTTTTATTTATCCCTTTATCCCGTTTTCCTCTTATCCTGTCATCCCGTTTTTCCGTTTTTTCGTTATCCCGTTTTCATGTTATCCCGTTTTTTTTTACCGTTTTCCGTTTTCCCGTTATTCCCTTATCCTTTCATCCCGTTATCCCCATTTTCGTTATCCCGTTATCAGTTATTCCGTTTTTTCGTTATTCCGTTATTCGATTATTCAGTTATCCCGTTTTCCTCTTATCCCATTTTTTCTTTATCCCGTTATCCCTTTATCCTGTCATCCTGTTATCCCGTTTTTTCGTTATCCCGTTATCCCGTTTTCCTGTTATCCCGTTTTCCTGTTATCCCGTTTTTTCTATATAATAAAAAAAAATAGGGGTCATGACAAAATAAAAATAAAAATCTTGCCAAAAAAATAGGGGTTGATCGTAGAAGGGTGAAAATTTAGGGTTGTATGTATTTTTGAATGCTGTATCATAAAAAAATAAAAACATTTTTTTTTCTAAAAAATAAAAAAAAATTAAGGGGTGGACCACCCTTAACATTTAGGGGGATGATATATATATATATATATATATATATATATATATATATATATATATATATAAAGATTTAACATACTCAGCTCTTCCATCTAACCCCAAAAAGAAGTCAAAGACAGCAAATAGAATAATAAATAAATAAATTAAATTGATAGAGAAAGAATATTTATTAGTTTAGCGATTAATTAGCCATTAACTAATTAGCCAAGGGAAGATATTTTAATTCGACAAACTTGATTATTATTGAGAAAACTAATAATCAAATAGGACTCGTTTGAGTTTATGTAGTGATGAGTAACTGAACTCGTGAGATAAGTTATTGAGATGGTTAACAATGCAATAAGAAAACGATCGTTTGAAAAACTCAGTATGGTGGCGAGGTATAGTAAGAGTATTTCTGTGTCTTACATTTAGAGAATGTACATCATTTATGTATTTAATTTTGTGATACAGATAAGGTGGAGAGTTTTCCTTTAGTAGCTTAATATAAAACATGGTAGAATGCAATTATCGACGATTTTTCATGTGTAGCCATTTAGTAATTTTGAGAGTGTTACTGATATGCTCAAATTTGCGAATACCAAAAATAAGTCTTAGGCATGAATTTTTCAATTTTTGTATTATATTTATATCAAATGAATTTAAACAAGAATTATATAAAATGTCACAGAAATTTAGTTTCGATAATACTAATGAATCGCACAGTAGGATTTTGACCGATCTATCCAACACGTGACGAGATTGAAATATGAGTTTTAGTGCTACATAAGCTTTTTGTAAACAGGTACGAATATGGTAGAAAATCTTAAATTTACATCAAACCACACTCCTAAGTTTTTTACTTTTCCGCTAAATTGTATAGTATGACCATTAATTAAAATATTTGATGAGTATTCTTGTTTGAACACCTGCAAATCAGTTTTGTTACCAAAAATAATTGCATTAGTCTTTGATGCATTTAGTTGTAAACAATGATTAATTGAAAATGTATAAAGATTATGTAAGTCATAATTAATAGCAGTTACCGCTTGATTCGCTTCATCCAAGGAAAATATATATAGAATACCCAAGAGGGTTCAAACAAACTATTCATTCAAAGAGATGCTTTCACCAAAAAAGTCCGTTTTCACTCAGTTCAATTATAATATGTACAAAGAATGAATTAAACTCACCTCACTACCCGGAGACAACTGCTTATTTAAATTGTAGGTTCTAGAATCTGATAATTCTATCCTACAGTACTGCAATGGTACGCCCACTCGACATAAAAATGTAGCATTTTGACCTACAATTACCAATTGTTCATTTTTCTGGACTTCTACCTGTGCTGCCAGCAAGAATATTTCTGTAACAAACAGTATAAAAATATATTACTCACTAAATAAATAAATAACTGAATAACAACAATAAAGAGAAATTCACGAATGATGTTAATTGTTTTACAGAAACATGTATCAAAGCTATCTAGATCTAGAAATTAAAGTATACCAGTACCACAAACAGAAATTTTTAATTTTCATCCATAATTCGTATTCATACAATGCCATTAAAGAAAAATAAAATTCCTCTGTTAACAATTGGACCTTCTCAGGACATTCAGATATCGTTTTTTGTGATGTTTCAATAACAAATCAATTGTGCCATATTGTATTTTAGCTAGTACCAAACTGTACGTAATTAAGATCCTTCAGATTGTTTCAGGAAATTTAAATTGTTTCAACTGTGATAAATGTAGTTTGATTTGTTGCAATTATTTTCACGAATGAGTATGATAAATTGATTTGTTGAAAATATAAACAGGATGTTCATAAAATCAGAGGTTATCTTGACGATGGAAGATAGTGACTAAAGTTCATCTTTCAGTCGCAGATGATTCCACATCTGATTTTATGAACATCCTGTTCATATTTTCCACAAATCAATCTATCATACCCCATGACAGGTTTTAATGTCAGAAAACACTAATTTCAAAGTGTCTCTTCAAAAGAAATGATTCTAACTTTTTCCATCTTTGCAAAGTGAGATTGCTTCTTGAAAATGTGTTTCCCATTTCTTCCGGTCTTGCTGATGATCGTGGAAGCGTGAAATAGATTTTCGTCGACAAAAATGTATTGAAGACCTAGTGAATGCGATGTCTCTCCTGCGTCAATGTTACGAATGATTTCTGGTGAGTACTCTCTTTTGGAAAACATTCTTCTTTGCCTCATTCATCTTCATGAGTTCTTAATTAAGACTGGAATAGAAAATCAAATAACTATCTGAATGAAAATGCAAATTTTCAATTTCAGATTTTTTCTTTTGAGTTAGGGCTTTTTCAGAATATCTATCAGATGTAGTTCAATGTCCAGCGTGACTTTAGCCGGGAAAGTAGTTGTTTTCTGTTAGACATTCACAAAAAATAACTTCATTTTAATCGTGAATTTTTCGATTCACAGAAAAATATTTCTATCAATATTCAATTGAGAATGTTTCCCTTTTCAACATGAATAACCCACAAGAGGTTATCTTGACGATGGAAGATAGTGACTCAAGTTTATCTTTCAGTCGCAGATGATTCCACATCTGATTTTATGAACATCCTGTTTATATTTTCAACAAATCAATCTATCATACCCCATGACAGGTTTTAATGCCAGAAAACACTGATTTCAAAGTGTCTCTCCAAAAGAAATGATTCTAACTTTTTCCATCTTTGCAAAGTGAGATTGCTTCTTGAAAATGTGTTTCCCATTTCTTCCGGTCTTCCTGATGATCGTGGAAGCGTGAAATAGATTTTCGTCGACAAAAATGTATTGAAGACCTAGTGAATGCGATGTCTCTCCTGCGTCAATGTTACGAATGATTTCTGGTGAGTACTCTCTTTTGGAAAACATTCTTCTTTGCCTCATTCATCTTCATGAGTTCTTAATTAAGACTGGAATAGAAAATCAAATAACTATCTGAATGAAAATGCAAATTTTCAATTTCAGATTTTTTCTTTTGAGTTAGGGCTTTTTCAGAATATCTATCAGATGTAGTTCAATGTCCAGCGTGGCTTTAGCCGGGAAAGTAGTTGTTTTCTGTTAGACATTCACAAAAAATAACTTCATTTTAATCGTGGATTTTTCGATTCACAGAAAAATATTTCTATCAATATTCAATTGAGAATGTTTCCCTTTTCAACATGAATACCCCACAAGAGGTTATCTTGACGATGGAAGATAGTGACTAAAGTTTATCTTTCAGTCGCAGATGATTCCACATCTGATTTTATGAACATCCTGTTTATATTTTCAACAAATCAATCTATCATACCCCATGACAGGTTTTAATGTCAGAAAACACTAATTTCAAAGTGTCTCTCCAAAGAAATGATTCTAACTTTTTCATCTTTGCAAAGTGAGATTGCTTCTTGAAAATGTGTTTCCCATTTCTTCCGGTCTTCCTGATGATCGTGGAAGCGTGAAATAGATTTTCGTCGACAAAAATGTATTGAAGACCTAGTGAATGCGATGTCTCTCCTGCGTCAATGTTACGAATGATTTCTGGTGAGTACTCTCTTTTGGAAAACATTCTTCTTTGCCTCATTCATCTTCATGAGTTCTTAATTAAGACTGGAATAGAAAATCAAATAACTATCTGAATGAAAATGCAAATTTTCAATTTCAGATTTTTTCTTTTGAGTTAGGGCTTTTTCAGAATATCTATCAGATGTAGTTCAATGTCCAGCGTGGCTTTAGCCGGGGAAGTAGTTGTTTTCTGTTAGACATTCACAAAAAATAACTTCATTTTAATCGTGGATTTTTCGATTCACAGAAAAATCATTCTATCAATATTCAATTGAGAATGTTTCCCTTTTCAACGAGTATAATAAATTATAACATCAAAACAATAATGATATTGAAATATATGAATAAATGAATAGACGAAGTAGGGACGTGTAAATACATATTAGCGTGTTCCACAGGCATACAAATGTCGACAACTATTGAATTGAATTTCAAAGAGTTCGTACATCGCAACATTTTCATAATTCAATAAGAAAAACTCTAAATATTTCGGTTTTAGCCATATAAATTCATAAAAACTTTCAATGCAAATTCAGAGGAAGAGCATGCGGGAAAATAAAAAGTACACAGTTTGTCTCATCTTTTTTGCTCTTTTCGAATATTTAAGCGTATTCTGGACATTTAAAAATACAGGGTGGTTTTTTGAGGACCCAAAAATATGTTCAATTTTTGTTAATCCGGACCTCGATTCTTCACCTGACTGATAGCCAAATCGCTTGGGTGGAAGAGGAAGAACGTGTGTACCAAATATCAAAAAAATATACTGGGTAGTTCCTAAGTAATGATTCCACAAAGAATTTAGAAAAATTGATAAAACACACTATAACTCGATTATAAAACTTGTAAGATCCAACATGTATGGTATATTCAGAACCACCGTTGACGGAATACCCTGTATATATATATATTGGACATAAATTCCGAGAAAAGGCATAATTTACTCATTATCAAAATGGATTACCGTGAGATCCTAAAAAAAATTGCATAATATGATTCACGAAGTGTATATTCAAATACTTTTTGAAAAATGTTCAATGTATCCATGGATTTCATCTATTTTTCACATTGTCTAGAAATGATGAATTGATAGCAAATAGACAAAACATTAGAATAAAAAGCTACTGCACCACCCTTCGTATACTTTCTCTTTTTCGGATTTCAAATGTCAAAAAATGCGGTAACGTCGCATCAAAGAAATCGCTCTCCGATATTTTCTGTCAAGAATTTTCCAAGTTTTCACAGAATTTTTAAAGTCAGTTAAAAAAAGTTACGGAATATTTTAGGAACATGAACAAACATAAAACCATATTTATGATAAATACAAAACTATTTATTTGTATCCAATAAATATTCGAACCTCTATGATGGATATATTTCTAAAAAAGGTCTCAGAATCATGTGAAAACAAGTGCATATGTATATGTTTATGTAAAAAATTATTTTTTTCATAAGTTTTTGCAAGGAATACGACTATTTTGTATGATACGGTATAACTGTTGAAAATATTTTGTGAGTTGCCCAACTGGATAAAATTCGGAGGTAGATAACAAACAAAACAAAAAATAATCAAAATAACACAGAAATATTAATTTGTATGAACCTAAATACAAATGAACGATTTGAGGATTCTATTTAAATCGGTTAAATCCTTTGAACGCTCGAATTTCCAAATATATTGACGTTAGAATACAACCTGGGTTTGACGTCACCGTCCGAGCGGTCTATACAACATTCAATGTATTGGGTAGTAGGCGGCTCCTTGAGCTACAATAAAATTATACAGTTATACGCAATAAAATTGACTTCATTATGCGTCAACGTTTTCGCGCGAAATATTCAGTAATCCGGTTAAGGTAAGTTCGTATATATCGTCTGTACTTGATTCGGATTTTACATGTACTGGATGTGTTCCTCGAGCTCCTTGCAGTGGTTGGTTCGGTTAACACATCTTTATATTCATTAAGCAATATTTCGAATGCTTTTTTCTCATTATGATCGTGGTCTTCATTGCTTTTCACATTCCAATTCGACGAGAAACTCTTTTTTTACGCTATTGTCAGTTGGTTAATGCACTACTCGATGAAGATAAGTTTAAAAAAATATAATTATTGAGGATTGCCTGAAACGCATTTTAATTGCTATAAATTTATAAATTCTTCGAATCAAATGTAAAAGAAAATTATTGATATTGAATAATCTTATCAAATTAGTGTATTGTCATCGGTCCTCGATAAATCTACAAAATTTGAATGAAATCTGACCGTTTAAAGTGGGTCAAAATCGCGCCCAAAGGAGTCGGTTACAAACAAACATACAAGTAAAGCTAATATAAGGCGTGTAAAAAAAAATTAAGTCATCGCTGACAACGATTTGATTATTTTTTGTTGAATTATTTGGTTTCAAAAAGCTTCTCGCGGAAGTGCTCATGAAAGTAGGTACCAATTAATTTGATTGGGCAATGATTTGTTGGTAAGTAAAAACTTGTCGAAGTATGTGATTTTTACAAAGTATTGATGAAAGTAGATGCCAATAAATTTCATTGGACAATGAATGGTTGGTAAGTAATAACTTTGAGGAGTATTAATTTTATTACAATTCGCGCGACAAGCTTCTTGAAACCAAATAATTCGACAAAAAATTATTAAATCGTTGTCAGCGATGACTAAAATGTATTTATCTGCTTTAGTACAGGGCTCAAATAAAAGCTTGTCTTTAAAAAGTTGTTTTATTAGTTATTTTATTTTTTACTTTTCAGTTAGTTCGCCTTGATCTGTTCATTTCTAATAGAGCATCGTTATTACATGGTCTCATCCCTGTAACTTTAGAGCTGAAAGAAATTATGATCTCCGACCCCAAAAACTCCCACACACCAATTTTGAATAGAAACTGACCATAATCACGAAACTGGTTCGTCATCCTGAAATCCCCATCTTCAATTAATAGATTTTGACAAAAAATTCATAATATCCGAACTTGAGAACCCCCCACATACCAATTTTGAACGAAATATGACCATAATCAGAAAACTCGTCCTCCATCTTGGGGCCGCCAGCTTGAATTTATGAATTTTCACAGAAAATTCATAATCTCCGACCCCGAAAACCCCCGAATACCAATTTTGAATCGAATCGGACATAATCACAAAACCCATCCGCCATCTTGAATTTATGAATTTTGACGCTACTACTGAGGAGTAGGCTACTACTGAGGAATGGACAGCATTTCAAACAATTGTTGTAATGTTTTGTGTTCATTTTTTGTATTTCAAAGCCACCTTAGTCCCTTCTTAGCATTAAATTAGAACAAAGTAATTGTATTATCTTATTTTCTTTTTGCTATAATTTTGATTATATTTATCGCACATTTTATTAGCAGGTATGAAGAAATTCCTTATTAATAGTACTAATAAATGGTACCACGGTACCAATACGGTTCCATTTGAAAAAATTGAGTTTTTACCCCAAAATCGATTACGATTGACTTTATTTGCTCATAAAAAACGCAATTTAGTATTTTTGGCGGGATTTCGATTTTTCTAGCATTAGACGGGTGAATTGGAATAAATCGAAACCATCATGGCACACTTAAATGGAAAACTGAAAATTGAATTATCAAAAATATTGACGTTTGAAATGTCACTATGTGGTATCATTGGATTCAGAAAATTTGCAGATTTCAGAAATGTAATAATATACAGGGTGTTCTATTGAAAAATCGAAAGTTGGTATCACTTCCGGCGAAACCGGAGGTGAAAAAAATAATCATTTGTAAGTAAAAAAGTGCCGCTTATTATGTATATCGGATATCCCAAATTTCAATCAATTACCTTCAAAACTAAAGGAGATACGGGGGGTGTACCATGATCCTGTTACACGCTGTATATATATACAGTGCTAGTCAAAGTCCCTCCCCCTCGTATCTTTTGAACGGGTATACTTATAATAATGAAATTTGGAGGGTGGAAATAAACGGATGTAGGCTTCTCAACTGGTCATAACAGGTGACGCAATAGTCATAAATGACGTCACAAGGCCACTGTGACCAATAATTTTAAATGGGACCCTATGGCAAGTGACAGCTCGTTTGAAAGGTATTGAAAATACCTATTCAGTCATACCAATTTTGTTTGGGTTTCGGCTGATTTTGATTGATAAATTGAAGAAATACGAAAATTATAGTTTCGCATTTAATTAATAAAGATTTAAGAACCAGTTCTTATAATAAGTGTTCAAAATGTGCTCCATCTACTTCCTGGCAGTAATGCATCCTATTGCTAAACTCTTGTCGTACTCGTCCCAGTGTGTCAGCGTCCTACATTCTTCAACAATTCGTTGTTTCAGAATGGCAATACTGTCAGGTGCTGTAGCGTAAACCTTAGATTTCAAGTACCCCCATAGAAAAAAATCTAATGGTGTAAGGTCCGGTGACCGAGCTGGCCATTCGATCGAACCTCGTCGTCCAATCCATCTACCACGATATTCTTCATCTAGGTAACGTCTTACTGCACCGTAATAGTGTGCAGGAGCACCATCTTGTTGAAACGTTATTTCCAAGTTGTCGAATTCATCTGGATTATCTTCTAGAATTTCAAGAATTAACGCCTCAATATCATTTTGTAACATCTCCAGATACAATTCACCGGTTAAGTTAGCATTGAGAAAAAGAGGCCCAACTATGTGGTTTCCCAAAATACCTGCCCAAACATTTACTTTTCTGGAAATTGAGTATGTTTTTCACGAAAGATGTGAGGATTTGTGTCACTCCAATACCTCACATTTTGAGTGTTAACATTCCATTGAGAAAGAAAGTACTTTCGTCACTAAAACAAATTGTCTGTATGTAGCCTGGTTGTTGGTTCATTTTATTGGACATAGTTTCACAGAATTCTAGTCTTCGGTCGGGGTCATCATCTGAAAGTTGGTGCACCATTTTTAATTGTATGGATGAAATTTGTTTTAGCCAACACCCTATGTACTGTCCTTTGACTGACTTCACAGATAGACGCAACTTGGGATGTGGAAGAAGTAGGGTTTACTACCATTTCTCCAATTATGTCAATTTTTTTGTCATCACCAATTGTTGGTCGACCAGATCGTTTGGCATCTTGAACACTACCTGATGCTTCAAACTTCCGAAGAAGCTCCCTCAAATAAACCCTCGATATAGGGCGATCGGGGTACCTCTCATTAAACAGTCGTTCCGCTGCATGGAAATTGTTTCTACATTCACCAATTATTAAGATAGCTGCTACTTTGTCGGCTACAGTACGTACCATTTTGCCTATGTAAACACTTAAACGTCTCGTTAAACAATAGCTTAGGTAAATTTTCAAGGTATAAACACTTTTGACAAGTAGAGAATTCAAAAACGTCAACCTTTTTGACAATTAACCAGAGGCGTACTTTAAAATCTTTATTAATTAAATGCGAAACTATAATTTTCGTATTTCTTCAATTTATCAATCAAAATCAGCCGAAACCCAAACAGAATTGGTATGACTGAATAGGTATTTTCAATACCTTTCAAACGAGCTGTCACTTGCCATAGGGTCCCATTTAAAATTATTGGTCACAGTGGCCTTGTGACGTCATTTATGACTATTGCGTCACCTGTTATGACCAGTTGAGAAGCCTACATCCGTTTATTTCCACCCTCCAAATTTCATTATTATAAGTATACCCGTTCAAAAGATACGAGGGGGGGAGGGGACTTTTGACTAGCACTGTATATATATATATATATATATATATATATATATATATATATATATATATATATATATATATATATATAAAAGGATAACCTAGAGAAATCGATTCATGAACATCCACTGATGAAACATTTCTTGTATTGGTATCGATATGTGGATGACATTTTGGTATGTTTCATTGGTACCAACAGACAATTGGATACTTTTCATAAATATATATCGACAAAATTCACTGTCGAGATAGAATCAGAAAACTAAATTAATTTCTTGTACTTGACAATAACCAAACTAAACATAAAATATGAATTTTTAATTTACCACAAACCCTCCCACACGGATATTACTATTCATGTCAATTCTAACCATCCCTACCAACATAAAGTTGCAGCTTAATGATAATTGATTGATATGATTAATAGATTAGTAAATGTTACCCTTTCAGATGGGAGTTTCAAAAAAGAACTTATAAAACAAATTGCAGTGAACAATAGATATAAAGTTGACCTGATAGATAGTATTCTGTCCAAAAAACTCCATTCAAAAGTTATGTACGAAGTTTTTCCTACCACCAAAAACTCTAATCAAAATTAGAGAACACTCACATATTGTGGACAGACTACGGAAAAAATTGCTTCATTCCTCAATAAACAAGATCTAAATATTGCATATAGAACAAAAAATACGTTGGGTAGATTCATTAAAAATAATAAACGTAGAATTTTGGAAGCCGAAAAATCGGGAGTATATAGATTGAAGTGTGGAGCTTGCCCTCAGGTATATATTGGACAGACTGGTAGAACATTTAAAGATAGGATCCATGAACATCATGTAAGTTATTTAAAAAAGAAAATAAATTCAACATATTCCAATCACCTGTTAGAGGAAAACTATAGTTTCAATGATGATTCCGAAATATTACATGTAGAAAATCAAGGTATTAAACTGAATCAGTTGGAAACGTTAGAAATTAATAGGTTGGAAAATTCTTACTCAACGACCAACTTCATTCGAATAATTCACCATTTTTGAATTTGTTTTCCTAAATTAAATCGCTTTATAATTATTATTATTGAGGATATATTTTATGTTTCGGTAGACTATTGTCGGTACTTAACTCGTTAGAGGTAATTACCGTTAATGAGGAGGTAGTAGATATAAAACTGTTGACAAATGTATATTAAGTTTATTGTACATTCACCTGAAGAAGCTTCTGTGCTAGCGAAACATGTTGTGAATTTGATAAAATTATGAGGAAATCTAATCATGTGTGTTGTGATTAAAAATATATATATATACATAGAAATATATAAAAGGTACCTTGTCACCCCGAAAACGGAAACAGCGTTGTCACCTCATATATAACGTTGTCACTTCCGATTTCGGAAAAAAAACATATTTTTAATGCAAATACTTCTTTAGAAAAAAGTTTTGAACAATTCACGTCGAGTAGCACAAGCATTTATTCACATTTGGGATGTTACATGAAAATGATTTTTTTCTTTATATATACAGGGCGAGTCCGAAGTACTTTGACAAACTTCAGGAGGTGATTCCTCACGATATTCTAAAATGAATTTTCCAAATAAATATGTCCGGAAACGCTTCGTTTCCAAGATACAGGGTGTTAGAGTTTTATTTTCGTTTTTTTCAAATAACTTCGGAAATACTGACTTTAATTGAACGAAAATTGGTACTGAGAGGTTTTTTGAGAATTCGAACCTGATGTTATTATTGCTCTTTCTCGTAGGGGGCGCCACCCAAACGTCTTTTTCTTTTTTGAAGATTCATAACTTTTTAAGCGTACTTCTAGCACATTTTTCAGTAAAAAAATTAATTTCTCTATCATATCTACATGAAAAAGGTACCCCTGTTACAAGTCGTTGTAAGCAACCGTTTTCTAGATATTTGGACTTGAAAATTTCAAGTCGATTATTTGATAATCGATGCGTGTTGAAGTTATTACCATTATTTTGCATTTTTCACAAGAATGCTTCGTAAATGAATTTGACGTTTAAGTAAGTAGTTTTGGTTTTTGTAGGGGGCGCCACCTATTCTATTTATTTTTACTCGTTTGAAATGGTTATTTTTGTATCAAGGGTGCAAAATATGTATTTGTTTCAATAAAATTTGCAAGAAATATCAACATTTTATCACAAGAAATTTTGAATATGTAGAATACAATAAAATAAAGGAAACTAGATTGTATTCAAATAAATTGTTCAAAGTGTCCACCTTCAGCGGAGATACAGGCATTCAGTCTTCTAGTCATTGGATCTAGTACCCGCTCAAACATTATTGGTGTGTTTCTTATTGTTTCACAGGCGTCTACTATTCGGTTTCTTAGATCATTCTCGTTCGCTACTGGAGTTTTATAAACTAGTGACTTCAAATGTCCCCCAAAATAAAAAACTAGCGGATTTAGATCTGGGGACCTTGGTGCCCAAGCCTGGTTAGGTTCTTCTACACCCCTACCGATCCATCGATTTGGATAGACAGGGATAAGGAATTCCCTGGCTACAACGCTAAAATGGGCCGGAGCCCCATCATGCATAAACCACATGCGGATACGAATTTCTAATGGTACATTCTGAAGTAGTCCCGGCAATTCATTTTCTAAAGTTAAGTTAAGTTGCGCCATTCTTTTGGAACGAAAGAAAGAAAGGACCTATCAAGTAATTATCAATTATTGCCGCCCATATATTTACAGAAAATTGATACTGATAATGTCTTTCACTAACTGCGAGCGGATTTTCCAGAGCCCAAACATGGTTGTTATGAAAGTTTGTGATAGCATTTCGGGAGAAGTTTGCCTCGTCCGTGAAAGGTACATATCTTAAAAATTGAGGATTTCCAGCCAATTTTCTCAAAAACCACTGACACATAGTAATGCGTTGGGGAAAGTCTCGTGGCAAAAGAGCTTGTACCCTTTGAATTTGGTATGGATAAAATTGTTGATCGTGGGTAATTCTCCAAACTGTGGACTGAGTAGAATTGAGAGCATCAGCAATTATTCTTGTTTTTGTTTCTGGATTCTCCTCGAGAGCGTTCAAAACAGCTTCTTCCAATTCTGGGGTTCGGACTGCTCGTGGTCTTCCAATAATATCACCTGCCCTCTTGAAGCTACCTGTTTCTGCCAAACGACAGTGGAGATTGGTGAATGTTGGAGCTGAAGGCAGTACTCGATTAGGAAATCGCTCCTGGTAATTACGTCTTGCTTCGCGCGCATTGCCATCCGCAAGGCCATAAACAAAATGCATATCGCCTAAATGAGCTTTATTGTTTAAATAATCAATTTTTTCAAAATTAGTGTTTTAAAACTTACAGAAACTTCAACAAAACGTTTAACTGTCACATACAATGTAATTACCAAAACTACCTTACTTAAACGTCAAATTCATTTCCTAAGCATTCTTGTGAAAAATGCAAAATAATGGTAATAACTTCAACACGCATCGATTATTAAATAAACGACTTGAAATTTTCAAGTCCAAATATCTAGGAAACGGTTGCTTATAGCGACTTGTAATAGGGGTAGCTTTTTTACGTAGATAGGATGGAGGAATTGATTTTTTGACTGAAAAATGTGCTAGAAGTACGCTCAAAAAAGTTAATAATCTTCAAAAAAGAAAAAACCTGTAGGTGGCGCCCCCTACGAGTAAGAGCAATAATAACATCAGATTCGAATTTGGCACCTCAAAAAACCTCTCAATACCAATTTTTGTTAAACTAAAGTCAGTATTTAGGAAGTTATTTAAAGAAAACAAAATAAAAATAAAACTTTCAACACCCTTTATCTTGGAAACGAAGCGTTTCCGGACATATATTTATTTGTACAATGAATATTAGAATATTGTGAGGAATCACCTCCTGAAGTTTGTCAAAGGACTTCTGACTCACCCTGTATATGTTGTAATGAAAGCATATTTTAAAGTTTTTTAAACCATAATTTTATTGCATTTTTTAGTCACAAAATTGATCCTTCCTAGGAGTAACGAATCGTAATATCCTTTATTTCTTTCCAAATAGACAACCGCATGATCTACAGTGTAGTTTTGGACAGAACGCCGAATATAAGAAATAGGACTGACGTTTTATCACTTGAAACGTTAATTGACAACGGAACTCTCAATATAAGGACTCCGACTAGTGCTTGAACACTTAAAACGATAATTAATTATTGTTCTTGGTTCTCTATAGGTGTACGAAAATTGGGTTACAAGATTTCATTTCATAGAAATTTTCAGGTCAAGCTGATTAATATAAAGCAGATGTGTATTGGTAATACAGGGTGTTAGTAAAGAAGTGCGACAAACTTCAGGGGGTAATTCTGCAAGAAAAAATAATGACAGTTTGCTATATAACTTTTGTCCGTAAATGTTTCATTTTCCGAGATACGGGGGTTGAAGTTTTTCTTAAAAACTGACTATTTATTGCTCTGAAACCGGTCGGGATATGCAAATGAAATGTGGTTTGTTTCAAGAGGTAGTGATTGCGCATTTTCTTGACATGCGCCACTGAGATATTTTAAATTAAAAATCATTTCTGAATACCTTGTTCAATTTGTGACAAAAAATTTCTTGCCGTTTTTTGGTATGGGGCGCCTTTTTTATGCAAAAAAATAAACATGTTAACGCGTATTTTTCATTTCTTCAATACATTATCTAATACAATAACGTTAAACCAGAACAATAACAGAAAGTAACACTAATAAATGAATAGGCGCAAGGCTACAACAAATGTTCAAAATGACCTCCCTTAGACGTGATACAAGATTCAACTCTTCACCTCATTGATTGTCGTATTCGCGCAAATATTCCTGGTGTATTTCTTATTGTCTCACAGCCGGATATAATTCGATTCCTCAGGTCTTCAACATTTTCGAAGGGAGTGGAATGAACTAATGACTTGAGAAAACCCCAAATGCAAAAATCTAGACGATTTTAATCCGGAGATCGAGCAGGCCAATGTCCCGTACCTCCCCTACCTATCCAACGATTTGGATATACTGTATCTAAGTGATAACGTACAATAATGCCAAAATGGAATGGTGCACCATTATGCATGAACCAGAAGTGTTGTCTCAGCTGTAGAGGAATTTCTTCAAGAAGAACAGGTAACTCTTCCTGTAGGAAATTAAGGTAAGAGTCTCCTGTTAGTCGTTGCGGGAGGAAATATAGACCGATTAAATGATCATCAAGTACCACAAGCCATAGATTTACTGAAAACTGATGCTCAAAATGAGCTACAAAGATTCCATGTGGATTTTCCCCATCCCAGAGGTGATTGTTATGGAAATTTCGTATACACTGTCGTCCAAAGTTAGCCTCGTCAGTAAACAAAACGCCATTTGAAATATTAGGAATTTGAGCGATTTGATGATGAATCCAATGGCAAAAAACTAGGCGCCAAAAAAAGTCTCTAGGTAGTAGAGCTTGCACACGTTGTATATGAAACGGATACAATTGCTGTTCTTTAAGAATTTTGAATACAGTGAAGTTGCTTACATTCAGTATGTTGGCAATTTTTCGAGTACTTGTTTCAGGTGACTCTGCAATTAACTCGACAACTGCTTCTTCTAGTTACACAGTTCGTACTTCTCGAGGGCGCCCGCAGTCAGCCGTCTGTTTCTTAAATGTACCATTTTCGTGCAAACGTTGGTGAAGACGAGCAAATATTGTGTGATGGGGTACTCTATTTCCTGGATACAACTCAGTATACAATCGTCGAGCTTGCCGACCATAGACAAAATGCATGACTGACAATTCCGCATTTGTATAATTTTCCATTCTTTTCAATAAAAGAAAATTTAATTATTTATAATCATTAATATTATACCATACTGAAAGCTTAAAAATTAAGAAACGCTAATTTAACATTTCGTTGAAATATTCGTATTTAACAGAATGTTGACAGTAGCCTACTAGCATCGCTACTAGATAATGTATTAAAGTAATGACAAATACGCGTTAATATGTTTAATTTTTTTGCATAAAAACGGCGCCCCATACGAAAAAAAAAAGGCAGGATATTTTATTTGTCACAAATTGAACGAGGAATTCAAATATGACTTTTAATTTGAAATATCTCAGTGACGTACCATTTTTTTTCTTTGAAAAAATGTACATCATTACCGATGCGCGCCAATGATGAACATAAAATTCTTAATTGCATGTCAAAAAATGCGCAATAACTACCTTCTAGAACTCACTAAATTTAATTTGCATATCTCCAACGGTTTCGGAGCAATAAATAAAAGTAGGAGATTTAAGCCGGTTCTGGCTCTCCCCCCACCACTATGACGTCACGTGTGACCTTGAATGGTTGCAGGTGTGCAATGTGTGTGTGTGTTTGACCTTGAGATTTGACTTTGAGATTTGTCATTGAGTTTTGACATGGGGTTTCGTCGACTTTGAGATTCAT